>KZ808097.1:111181-141101 GCA_000696205.2 Oncopeltus fasciatus | reverse complement strand
GGATGAGAGAGGGAGAGAGAGGGAGAGAGAGAGAGAAAGGGAGAGAGAGTGAGTGGGAGAGAGAGAGGGAGAGAGAGAGGAAGAGAGAGGAAGAGAGAGAGAGAGAGAGAGAGAGAGAGAGAGAGAGAGAGAGAGAGAGAGAGAGGGGGGGTTGGAGAAAGAGAGAATAAAAGGTAGAATATAAGGGGGAACGTGGAGAGAAAAGGTACTAAAAATAAAAAAAAGCGAATCACGTAGGCGTTGCTTTAACTCAGCAAATTCCTCCGAAGTATATATTCGATGAACATCTGTATTTGACTTTCAATAGTCGCGTTATCCGTACACTTATAGATTATATCTTGTATTAAATTTACGTGGGATTAAATACCACAGCTAAAGTCATTATTTAAAAAAGATACATAACAGTATTATTTCATTATTTTGCAGCTCTAAAATTATCTTGATATTTACAGTAGCATTTTAATGGACTTATGTAGAGTGGTCCAGTTTTGATAAACAAACCTCCTACAATAAATTTGTGGAATCAAAAATTTAGTTTATAACTAAGAATAGTACATGTAGATGATGCATATCATGGAATATAATCGATTTCAATACATAAAAACCTGTATCTATATTAAAATACTTCAGCCGAATCCCCTTCTTAATGCGAAGTTCAAAGATGAAAAACACATTGCGACCCTTATGACATCATAAATCCCTTTCGCATTTCTTCCTGGACGTTTAGCTGAACTTACTGGATCTATTCCACGATGAGGAAATTTCTGCCGAAATATAGGAATGAATATATTTCGTTAGATTTTAATGAAAAAAATTTGGGTCAACTTCGACAGTTGACGACTCTCTTCTCAGCTTATCAGGAACTGGTAAATCTATATTTAAGTAAAACTAGGCTTGGAACATAGATTATAACCGCAATATGCCGCAAAGTATACAATTTAGAAGTATATATTACTGATATTGTGATTTATATCTTGGGGACAAGATACTGTGTATCTCGCAAGAAGATGAGAAAGTAAGGCGTTATATGTCGAACTGCGAAAAGCTAACATACTTATACTACATACTTACCCTCTAATCGTAACAAGTGCCAACCTTCTTATCTACTTGTTATATTAAGTGCTGTGCAACTGTAAATGATGAACGGGGATTCTCCATTTTTCTCACTCAACTCCGACTTTCAACCAGACTAAACTTAAGTACTGTAGGCGTAAGCAATACGACTCCGCTTGAATACACAAACTGTCTACTTTTTGCGGGGAGGGACAAAATACTGTTAATTGTTGTTTATTTTGGCAATACAATAGAGAAAAGAACGCGAAGGCGAGTCATACTGGGGGCTCATTGGTAAGACATGTCAAAGATGTCGGATACTTGTACAAACTCCACTCTTAAGTTATATTGTCCTTCAACAGCGCTTTCTATACTTACAGTCCCAACCTTACGGCTCAGAAATCACCCAGGCTGGGATTTAGGTATAATCTTCTATGTTCACGAAGGTTTCCTCGGTCGTCAGATATATGTACAGTTTCTTCTTCCGGGTTGGACCGTGTCAAGTTGTTGATAGTTGCCGAGCTTTCGCACATCCTGTGGTGGCTACTTCAGGACTGAATAGAGAATGAGAATTCCCTCATGGGTCTTCAAATCCAGGGATACGTATACCCGGCGCGGTCCTTGGCCGAAGTCTGCCTTCCCATTGGTTGATACTGTGTTCCGGCGACTGGTCTCCGGAGTAGTCAGGTAGCTGGTCACTGATTGGCTGGATCCTCTTGTCGACAAGCACTGGTTTCCAGTTCTTGATGAGTCAGTATCCGTCTTCCCTTTCATCGCAGGGTATAAGTACCCCTGTATTTGAAGACAGCTCTCATTCTCTATTCAGCCCTGAAGAAACCATCACAGGATGTGCGAAAGCTCGGCAACTATCGACTACTTGACACGGTCCAACCCGGAAGAAGAAGCTTTACAATGATCTTCTATTCTATCCACTAGATACGAAAAATGATAAATGTGTGTCTGCGTGAAAGGAGGGGGAGGGAGTTTACACTCCCTTTAATATTAAGATTGTAATTGCATTATTAATTGCAAGCTTCTTTTAAGTGCATTTTAATTGCCTGAGATCTTCGTTGAGCAATGCCAATTCTAATAATACAGCCTCGGTTAGCTGCAGTTTGTTGTTTGATATATTGGTTAAAATTAGGCGTAACGTTTTTAAATGTTAAGTAAAAGGCTTTGGTCGTTTCGAGTTGGGTAATAGGAGTGAATAGACCTGCAAGGACAAATGCGAGTAAAAACATTTAAACAATGCAGTTGCATAATTTTTAATTTAGTACAATGAAACTCAACAAAGTAAACTCATGAGATTATTATTTTAGAAGTTGCCTAGTGAAAGGCTTAAAGTTAAAAAAACAGTTTCTCGCGCGAGGGTAGCTTAGGGGATCCGTTCGGGTCTCGCAATCCTGACGCTGTAGGTTCAAATCCCACCCTGGACAAGCTTTTACTGTTAAATAAAAGCTTTTCCTGTGCTATGGATGTTTAGAATGAGTTGGCAACCTGTAGATAGCCCTTCTCTTTATGAGCTTAAATTATTGAAAGGGAGGTTAAAATAAAAAAATAATTATAAAAATTTCTATCTCAATCGGATGAATAGGATGGAAAAGAATGCCTAGTGTCGAGTTTGACTAAATTTATTATTATTATTATTTTGTGCTGTGGTTGTAATATTTAGTTTAAAAGAATGAAAATGAACAAAGATTTGTTTATTGATATATTTCATAAGTGTGGAGGTTTAAATGATATCGAAAATTGAATTACATCTGTGCTTCTTTTAAGTACATCCTGTATTAGGGACAATTTCTATATTATTTTTCCAATAAATATTTCATTTATGTTCGTTTTTCTAGGTTTTTTTTTTTTTTGTTTTTTTTTATAGAAACTATACAATCTTGGTTTGTTCAGAAATCACCTAAATTAGCCCAGTTTGGTGAGCGCTTCGTGAACTCTGCTTCATGTGAGCTCTCAGGTGCTCTACCTTTTGATTTTCCTTTTATTTTATCAATTTGTTTTTAGCACTATACGAGTGAAGTACATTACTTCAAATTGGAGTGAATTTACTCAGCTTGTGTGAGGTAACTTACGAAGGCGATTTCCAGTTTCATTCCGAAGGAAAGCATCTGATTCTTATCTCTTCCGAACATATCAAAAGACCACATAAATCCTAAAAATTATCAGGAAACTCCGTAAATTAGTGGAACCACTAAAAACTACAAATTATTATAAATCCCTAGCTAACGTTACTACAGACTTGATTTACAAATAATTAGTCATGTTCCCGTTTGAAACCTACCGGTCAGCTTTCCACCTTCCAAAAGACAACGTAGAATGGACCAGAGGGAACGGGAATTCGTTGCTGAGGATAGGATCAGAGCTTTTTTACTGTATTTAATTTAAGAGGTTTTAATGGTGTTTATAGGATTTTATGTCTTCAGGATGTTTGGTACGGATAGACCTTTTTCTGATAGCAAACATCTCATTTATAAGCCTTTCAGTTCAGAGGATCATCCAGATAGCGAATGAACGGAGAACTATCTTCCCCGTGTTTTTCGAAATAGAGAGGATCTTTTAGGGGTACGTTTGTCGAAGAGAGAAAAGGAGTTGGTGGCCAGGAAACCAACCAAATATATAAAAGAGGAGAAAACGCCTGAAGCCAGTCAGATTGATTTAAGAGAATCAAGTTCGAATTGAAGAGACTCGAAGGCTAGAGATTTTAATTGCAAAAGGATGTGAGCTCAGCAAAATTATGAGACTTAAAAGTTAAATAAGATCGTTTGCAGAAAGAAAAAGAATATTGAAAAGAGAAAAAGAGAAGATTAGGAGCCTCGAAAAGGAAGAAATCAATCCAGGAAGAGAAAGCGGAAGTAAGATGAACTCCATAGAAGACATCGTAGAGACCAAAAGAGGGTGAGCATTGGCGCTTTTCAGTAGAATCGGAGTTTGTGTCCAGGTCGCCTGTCAGGATAAAATTGTTGTAAGAATTGGTAACTAATAGGTAATGTGTTTATCGAAAGGGACTTTAGGGAGAAGATAGACAACTGCAAAGAGAGTTCTGGAAGAGGCTAGGGAATCTCTGCAGATAGGTACCCGAAGCGATGTTAGTAGGGGTAAGGAGAAACGTGAAGAACGTGGTGTCTGAGGGATTCGTGCACGAATAATGCAACACAAGTAAGGACCGCGCTATCGTCATGAAGGGGAATGTAATTGAGGGGGGAGGCGGGGACAGAGGAGTCAGGAATGTGACGTTTAAGTGGACGAGCATGAATGAAACGGCAAAAAGATGGGATGGTGGATATGAAGGAAAATGAATGAGCATTGCTAATGTGAACAAAGTATTTTTTTTTTTTTTTCTTTTTCGAAATGACGTGAAATAACTATAATGATAAATCATTAAAAACAATTTACACAAATAAAAACAAATGTTAAATAAATTTAAAGTATAACAAAAATAAGAATATTTATTTTTATGGGCTCGAGCCACTAATAATTTAAAGAACAAAAATAAACTAAACTTAAGTATAATATGACATATAATAAATTCTCATAATCACAGCTAGCCTACTGCTTTTACTTACTAATAAATAAATAAATAGAAAATATGAACTACTTACTGCTATTGTATTAATTGTTATGTAAAAATTAATTAAATATGCTTATTTTCAAAGTGGTCTAAAGACAGTCAATTACCACTTTGCTGTTACCGGCACTGCAAAGACCACGACTCTTATTCCATACCAAAGACAACGAAAACAGGTGTCCCCCTTCAATATACCCCTTCCCGTATAACTTATACCAGGTTATACCGGATACTTATACCAGGTACTTATGCCGGGCACTTATACTGGGTATATATATATATATAAAGTTAATATAATAATGAATATAGGACATACTTGAGATGTGGGTTGGAGACATGGTACGCTGTTCAGCGGAATACATCCAGGTCCTCCTGCATGCTGAAGACCGGACGAACTTCTTCATGACGGCAGCATACCCTCCCAGTCTACCAACCACACTAGCTGCCTTCTATCTCTCCAGCCAGTAAATTGCTGGAGCTCATGTCCTCTATCACCGAATGGCCCTCGTTGTCCTCCGAACCTTGCTGACGAGTCTTGAGGTACTCACTTCACATTCGGCAACAGGCCGAGACCGATCCTCGTGGATTTCCATTGAGATCTTTGAGAATGGGACTGACCTCTATCCTGGTTACTCTTCAGTTTTAATGTTCTGTTTTCCTATGTCGTCGGTCGAACAGTTCAGTGTGTCCTTCTAATTTAATATCCTTTATTTATTTCCAGTCATCCTTCATGTCCGGACTAATGGCTGATTCAAGATCCTCTACCTCTTCCACCAGCCCACACTAATTAAGAGGGTCAATGTGTTCTTGTTAGAGCTACACGGCCAGTTCGTCCTCAAGTGGTTCGTTCCTGCCTCCTCACATCTCGAACATAACCTTTTCTAAGTGTATTTCATTCCCTCCATATACGTCTGCTCAAATTAGCAACACTGTGTATGTTACAACATTTCACACTTCTGATAAGATTTTAGGATTCTGAGTCTTTATGAAGTGAGAAAGACTATAGATAAGCAAACAGCTGGCTGCTGTTATCAGAAGGACTAGAGTGGGGATGAGATAGCACCCCGATAGCCCAATACCCTCCAGGATCAGGGATTACAAGTTAAATGTCTCTCTTATTCTCTCAGGAACTAAAGACATTGGCGTTGATTTATGAGAGCACCACTCTTACCTTGCACTACGCCAATAGAATTATATAAATAATAATATGTAATATTATTGTCCTTCTCTGTCTGTTCTGTTTACGCAGCTCTTAAGAGAGTATTTTCTAAAATGGATATACCCATTTTAATGTATTTAAGGATATAACTTCCATTTCGGCCGCAGCATTACCTGATTCTATCATTAGTTGGTCCAAAAATACTGGATAGATAAAATTAAGGTTTAAAAATATTTTATTTTTGTCAGCCTCCCTTTTAACCATTTAGGGTCATGGAGGGTGGGTCTATCTACAGGTTGCCACCCCATTCTAAAAACCCATAGCTAAGTGCAAGCCTTTTTTTATAAAACAAAATGATTGACCTGGGCGGGATTCGAACCCGTAACACCAAGATTGCGAGATACCCCCCGGTTTACAAGTTTAAGTTTGCCGTAACTGCTAATCGGAAACTGTCGCCTGTTGTTTCTGTACTTCAGGTGCCTCTAGATCTAATTTAGTGAATAACGAAGAAATGCTACTAATGAGGATGCAATCATATCAATTATTAATTTTTTTTTTCTCGACATTTTCTCCAACTCTCCAAATCTTGATTTTTATTCTTAGACGATTTAAGTTGGGGCTCGATCAAGGTAGATCCAAAAAACACAAATTTAAAAAATGTATTTTTTTTTTTAATAAAGGATTATTTGCCAACGTTTCGGCTTACATTGTAAACCATCTTCAGGGCTATCATGAAGATGAGAGAGGACGTCCTGTCCCTAAGTTCACATTTTCATGACTGAGGAAATTTTGGATTTACCTTGACCGAACCCCAACTAAAATTATCTAAGAATAATATCTACGGTAAAAAAAAAAAAAAAAACTCTCCTTTTTTACAATTTTTATTTTCATAAACCATATCTCTTTTTTTCAATTTATGATATTTATAAGTCATATCTGAGTGTGTTTGAAAATACATTATTAGGTGGTGTGAGGGTTAATATTAAAAATTAATTAGAGGTATTATTAAGATCTAGCTGTCAAGTTATTCAAACGGCACGGCATACGTTGTCTTGAGTATACTGTAAGAGTTTGACGCCATTTTCAAGAGAGTAGGTTGCAAAAAAGGTCTTCTGGGACAAAAAACAGGTAACCTAAGGGCTAACTCCCCCTCCATTACTGTCGTTTCTAGAGTATTGCGTATAATGACATTTTCACAGTTTGCATACAAATTATCGTGCGTCCCTAACCAAAACTAGTGAGCAAATATAATGCACATCAGATAAAAATGCATATTATTGTTTGAGGACAGTGGTTGGTTGAGTAATATTTCTTGACACAGCCATGCTTCATTATTTACAAATACTTGACTTAAAAGAATTTGAAAAAAAAATACAAAAAAAAAAAAGGATAATAACTCAACTGACATATCAAAAGCGCAATAACCTACATAGCTTGACACTAGAACCGATAACAAGTTACACATCACTATTTTCTCATTTAAAACTGAGTAATTTCAACACGTGGCACTTCAAAAATCTTCCAAATTGCCCTGATAACGAAAAAAATTATACAAAATCTTATAATCATGGTGTTTTAAAAGTTTTACTCACTTTAAAGCTTTAACCCACTCTTATTGAGTCATGGTTGAATTCTGGATAATAACAGTGAATCATATAAGATGTAACCAAAATATTTATAACTTCAGTAAAAACTAACTAAAAAAAAGTATGAGTTCAATATTAACAAAGGCTGGCTCGATTTGTATTTCCCCTATCAGGCATTTTTCTTGGGGTCACAGAATATTAACATGATCATCGAAAGGTGCTTTCTCTAAAGTAAAAATAAAAATAATATAAATCAAGAAAATTAATTGATAAGGAGTTGGAGTGTATTTTACAGATAGTATTTTATTAGTATTATTTATTACGTACAGCAATTTTGGTGTTCATTATTTCAAAACTAATACCTCCTTTTTTTTTTTTTTTTTCATTTCTCAGCGAAATTAAAACATAAATAATGATATTAACTTAATTCAAATTTTAAGCTTGAATATTTTATTATTGTTTTTTTATTTATTTTAAAGGTTTATTTTTATTTCAATTTCGTTTTAAAGTTTTTAATAGTATATATATACAATATATTGGAGTATAAATATACTTTGAATACTATGTATGGTACGTACAGTGTAATCGTTTCATAAATTTTTTTTGTGGTATTTAATCCCCCGTAAATTTTAACATTTTAACCTGTCTCGGTAGCGTAAATGTAAACGCAACGGCCCGGAAAGCAGGAGATCCAGGTTCGAGTTCTGGCTGGGACAGTTAGATTTTTATTCTGTTCCTTTGCACTAAAAATCGTACTCGTTTCATTTCTTCTTCTGATAGAGAATCTGCCATCAGGTATACTCCCAAAATTTAGATAGGAGGCAAGTGTATTTACGTTTTTTGAGCGTCCAAAGAAATGTATGATTTTCAGAATAAGGTCAAAATGGAATATGTCTCTTTTATCTACATTAAATTTGGAAGAGTTTTTTGATGTCTTTAAAAATTTTTAAATATAGATAACTCCCATCTTAAAAGTTAAACATATTGTTTAATTTTATTCGGTTGTCAAAATATTGTTTTTGAAGGGTCGTCTCCCGTTCATCTTAATTAAGATTTCTCACAATTTCTAATAATTTGAGCAGGACATTGTGTTTTTCCGTTTTCTCAAATGCCTGATGCATCTTTGGCGTTTTCCTGTCAGGCTAAGTATAATGAAAGTCAGATACTAAATGCATTTTTTACTAATAAAGGGATTATAATCTATAATACAGAACAATCTCTGGTTAATACAGATCAAGACCTGTCACAAAATATATCTGAGACTAACTACTACTAAATTCCATACCAAGATTTTGTCGTCTATAGTCTTCCAGGTAATTGGGAATGAATTTAAGATTCAGAATGGGCTTGTTTGACAGTAACGGAAGAAGAATGTGAATGTGGATGAAGGCTTAAAGATAATAGGAAGGAGAAAAGAAGGGTAAATAATAAATAGATAAACAGATAGAGGGAGAGGGTGTTAGGGTGGGGGGGGGGAGACGAATGAACAAAAAGGGGGTTAAGGATTAAGGATAAAACGAGGAGAAGATAGGGAATGAAGGAAGGGAGCGAGAAAGGGTTGAGAATGTATCTGTAGCAGTAAATGTTTGCTTTGGGTTGACGTAAATAGATGAAAGGGATACTCCCTTCTGTATCGGAATACAGGATCACCCCCCAGGTTGCTAAGGGCAGGTAACGGCTTCCAAATCCCAGGGGTGAAGTTAACGCCTCAACCATTTTCTTTTGCCTTCGGAGGCCGCACCCCCGCCGATGACTTCTGGCTCATTGGTGGAAACTGTATATCCTTACACCCCATTGGCATTTACTTATTCTTATTTGGTCATTTTACTTTATTACCAAATTCATGAGTTTACTTTTATTTATTTCTTAATTTGACTTCATGTAAAAAATTTCAGAAGAAAAATATGAATATACATTTAAAAATATCTCAGGGTTTCGGTCAGGATCAGAAAAATAAAATGCTCCAAAATATTTGGTTAATAATTTTATTGTTGCTGACATTTCGACTTAACTTATAGTCGAAATGTCAGCAACAATACTGACATCGTCAGGGAGATAGTGATGTCTGGAGAGTTCTCCAGGGAGTTATATGGCCACATCTCAGAGTGCAAGTTAAGTCGAAACATCGGCAATAATAAAATAATTACTCAACAATTTTGGAGTATTTTATTTTTCTGATCCTGGCAGAAACCCTTACTAATCTCTTCTACAGCATAATACTCGACGGCCAACCTACCCCCAACCATATATTTACAAAGTTTTTTAAGTTTTAAAAATATCTTTATTTGTTTATTTAACCCCCACATTAATATTTTTTAAACACTTATAAAATTCCTATAAGAATAAAATGAATAATCTATCTACATAATGAATTCCTATAGGAATAAAATGAATTATCTATACTTAATTTCTTCGCATTAATTAATATCGTAGACAGGTAATGTAGCAAACATAAGAAAAATAATATACTCTGACATTTAGAAATAATGACTGTTCATTACAGTGTTTAAATAATAAAATATTTTCGTAAAAATCATGGAAATTTTTTCCAATACTTTCTGGTTATTTTTATGAAAGTTTTCAATGAATAATGGGCAATAAAGGTCATTAATAATCTATAAAAAAAATAGTATTCCTTTATAGAAATATAATTATTTTGTATAATTAATTAATTAATATAAATAAGTATTTTCTTGTGTTCTTATGCTTCAGTTCAATGTAATACGTACTTAATATAATTGTAATAATAATAATAAGTTCAATGTAATTAGTTATCTTTTTATGGAATGAATTGGATGTTACAATCAATTTAAATCTTCCACTTAGTGTGTTTGGAACTAGGAACTAGAAAATAGTCAGTATTCCCCTCTGTATCATTGATCAGATGTCAAGTGGAAATTACTAACTTGGCTTATCATATTTTTTTTGTAGTTGATGACTTTTACAGCCGCCGAATGATGATGGTGGCTAGTTCTGGGCTTAATTATTGTCTAAACTTCCTGACTGGGATCACTTTTTAAGACATATTCCCATTTTCCTCCCACTAAACCTCGATTCTTACTTCTTAGTACCCACTATCCATTCTTCTCGCAAATACCCTTTAAAGACGATGGGTTTAGCAGAGGACTTAAAGTTCTATACTTAAAAAGATATCTTATCACTTACTGAAGAAAGAAGAGACCTGTAGAACATTGCGGTAAGCATTTTCACACAGTAGATGCTTTCGATGTGTGGTTGCCGAACTCAAGGACACAGCTCAGACTAATCCAAGGAACTTACAGAGCTTTGTCAAGGACTTGAAGTTCTTCTGGTATGATTGAACCGCGGATGTGACGTCACAAAAGATCCTTTTAACCTGTGGTGATGAATGACTTCACATATAGTGGGAGGTTTAAAGATAAGCAAAAGTGACGAATCGCTTAAAACTTCGTTATTATAAGCGTTTTTTAAAAAAATACAGAATTATTAGATGTAAATGTAGTTTTAAAGATTTATATTTTTTCAAGTTTGTTGGAAGGTCTTAAGGATCTAAAGAAGGGAGGTTTTTAGGAATGTAATTAAATCGGTCAACCTTTTTTTTTTTAATTCCTAAAGTTTAAAAAAAAGAGCTGGGTAGACTGATTTCCCAAGTTTCATTATGATAAATATCAATGAGAGTAAATGACAAATTATATATTGTATGTCGGAATTAAAACTCTACTTATATACTATATAATAAGTATACTATACTCTATATTGACCGAGAAGGAAAAGAGGGTAAGTATTCTGTTATAGTCATAAATTTCATAAAAATTGTATAAATCATAAATTTCAGAAATTGGATTTTTACCTATTATGTTATAGAAACTTTATCGTAAATAAAATGAAAATGGATATTAATAATATTAAGTTTGTTCATACTCTAAACCTCCCTTCCCATTAAAATTTGCAATAAAAGGCCCTATATCAAATTTAATTTCTATACTATAAAATTAAAAGGGGGCCTGCTCAACACTCGAAATTACATTCTTAAACATCTTCCTTAATATGCGTTTGGTTGAAAAATGTTAGTGTTGTAAATGTGAATGTGGATGAAGGNATATACATATATATTGCACTGGTAATAATAATGATGTTATTAAGATATTTCATTTCTTGTGTATTATTGAGTCCCTTCCAGCATCGGACTACAGAAGTTATTTGAATTATTTGAGTAAATTCGCTCAGTTATTATCCTCCTACATGTATTAACTTAATAATGTTATAATAATTACTTCATATTTCAAAATTTAACAGGTTAAATTGTGTTTCCTATGGGACTAATATAATGGAAAAGCTAGGAAAAAATAGATAAATACAAATAAAGAGAAGAGCAAAAAAATATGTCGTTAAAGTAGAAATTTTTTTTCCGTGGGATATTCGCCTGTGAAGCATTAAAAGTGCTAAGCCTCTTTTGGAAGAGCTGTAAAAAGCGCTTGGGTGAAGAAGGGCCGAGCCGAAGGCTGACTAAGGGTTCCGAGAACAGTTCCTTTCAGACATTAGTTCCGGCTGAACCACTACCACAATGAACCGTGTCTCCTGGGACAGTGAGCTTCCCCTACCTGGAGCTCCGACCTCTTTGGCGAACTTGGCCGCTTCTCATAGTGGCCATTTGTTTTCTCTTCTACCCTAATCCACTCGAGGTCTGCAGCTTTGAATTCCTCAAGAACGCGATTCACTCCATTCTTTGGTAAGCAAAAATAACTAGGACTGCTCTCCATTCTACTGTACCCCAAGTAACGCGTAAGAACATTTCCAATGTGATGTGTAAATCCAAGTATGAAATTTGTAGAGGTTTTTTTTTTCTGATGGGGAGTTCGATTAAGATTTATACAATAAATATAATTTAAAAAAAAAAAGGTGTATTTTTTATTATCTGCCAACGTTTCCGCTTACATTATAAGCCATCTTTAAGGCTATCATGAAGGCGAGAGAGGACGTCATGTCATCTGGATCCCATATTCATGACTGAATCAGTCATGAACATTCGATCCAGTTGGCACGACGTCCCCTCTCGTCTTCATGATAGATATATAGGCGTGGTGAATTTTTTCTACACATTTGTTACTGTTTTACCATAACATTGCATATCACATTACTTTTAGTTACGGCAATTTTTTGTAATAATACTGTAAATCATTAAATTTTTTCAATCAATTTTTAGTGCAAGGGAACAGAATAAAAAATCTAACTGTCCCAGCCAGGACACGAACCTGGATCCCCTGCTATCCGGGCCGGTGCTAGAATAAAAAATCTAACTGTCCCAGCCAGGACACGAACCTGGATCTCCTGCTATCTGGGCAGGTGCGATACAGATTACGCTACCAGGACAAGTCTGTTAAGTTATTAAATTCCCCGCACTAGTGTCGAGAGCTTTTATGGTAGCATAAATGGTAAATGCACCGACCTGGATAGCAGGAAATCCAGGTTCGTGTCCTGGCTGGGACAGTTAGATTTTTTATTCTGTTTCCTTGCACTAAAAATTAGTAAAATTAACGTGAGATTAAATACCACAAAAAAAATATTTATTGTTTTTTTTAGTTATTCTCAACAGACATTTCATTTCGTAATTATAAAAATTTTCCCTTATAAATTAGAATCTATACAGCCACAGCTCTTACTAGCCTGGGTCTATCATTTAAAATTTGAAACAAAATCAAAAGTACTTTAACTAGGAGAGTTTGTTGACCATAGATATTATTCTAAGATGATTTTAGTTGGGGTTCGGTCAAGGTAGATCCAAAAAACACAAATTTAAAAAATATATTTTTTAATAAAGGATTATCTGCCAACGTTTCGGCTTACTTGTAAGCCATCTTCATGATAGCTCTGAAGATGGCTTACAATGTAATAATAAATACACTTTTTTTTTTAATTGTACTTTTTTTAATCAACCTTGACGAACCCCAACAAGAAACCTCTACTTAAAATCTCGACGGTCTGTTTGAACAAGTATGAAATGATTGCCGTAAACTTGAGGAAAGAAATTTTAAGCCACGTCGGGACTCGAATCCGTGACACCTGATCACTAGCCAGAGGTGCTGGCCTCTACATTACGAGGGCTCTAATTCCGCCGTGTGAGAAACATCTCTCTAGACGTCTCTTAGCCTCCGATGTGTGAAAATCAATTCGCATTGTGGACTGAAAGCTGTCTCTTCCATGGAGACTCATACAGGTGGTACCAAACCATATGAACTCTTAAT
Organism: Oncopeltus fasciatus; assembly: GCA_000696205.2. Lineage (NCBI taxonomy): Eukaryota > Metazoa > Arthropoda > Insecta > Hemiptera > Lygaeidae > Oncopeltus > Oncopeltus fasciatus. Next base: position 127,508 of record KZ808097.1, on the reverse strand, counting down.
AATAATTATGAATATTTATAATAGTATTTTATATAAGTTATTGTAAAGAAAAAAGTTTTAAGCCAGGGAGGGTTTTGAACCTGCGTTTTCTGACCAGTAGCCAGACGTGACAAACACTACACTACATTCATCTACATGGGCATAAATTATTTCTTATGTGATGTAATGTTTGTAAATTATTATTCTAAAGATTCTTAATTATTATTAAAGGTCCCTAGTGTGAGTCTCCATAAATGTCACAGCTTCCCGTCCGCCTCCCTCCGGTTGTGGCGAATCAATTCGTACACCTGGAAGGCTAGGAGAAGTCAAGGTAAAAGTTTCCAATACAGCGGAAGTAGAACCTAATCAATTATAATAATTGATTATGTTCGAATCCCGCCGTATTAGTTTTAATAATTTAAGTTTTAACTGCCTTGAAGATAACAACATTAGTATTTTACTTTATTTATTTGTTATTTTTATAAATATAGCCCAGGAGTCTTCCAAAAAACCCTGACAGCTCGTGGATGACGGAAGTATCCTTTGGTATGTATGGGTTATCCCCATATATTATTATTAATGAAGATTTCTCTATCAAACAGCTGTTCGTGTTCCTATGAGTAGAAAACCTACTACCATATTACATATTGAATTTTTTTAAATTCTTCAGCAGTGAATTTTTAAGGAATGTATCTATTTTGGGGAGGAAACCAAGCTTCGATATCATTAGTATTGTGAAAAACTATTAGAGAATAATGTGTAATGTATGTTGTATAATATTTTTATAAAAAGCAAATAGGAAGACATTTACGAGTGAACAGAATTGAGAGACTCCCCTCCCAAATTCTCCCTCCTCTGTCGGCATATGCCAGTCTCAGTGTAAGCCGTTTTTCTTCTTAATTATCCTTTTCGGCACATAATTTCATCTGTATAACTTACTTTTACTTACGACCATCTTTAGTGAGATATCAAAAATTTCTCAGTTAAAGTTGGTACAGGGTGGTGATTTTTCATACTATTTTGTTGATAGTCAATGGGGTTTTCGATGCATGACAAACTCCGATATCCATTTTTCAATGGTATGAACGTCATGAAATTTATAATCATTGTTCTATGCCAATTTTTTCTAAAATTACTTTTTTTTTCTCGGCCAATGACACTTTTGGCACATTTTCAATAATAAAAGAAAATTGTGTTTTATTATATACTATAATAGCTCCAACGAATTTGTTATAACTTCTCTATATGGTGTTCTCCTATGAGCTAATAGGCACGAGAGAGTAGGCACTAACAAATGTCCCCTGGAAAATGTAGGATATTAAAATCACAAGGAATTTAAATTCGTTACAGTGCTATCTATATAGCGACTATAATGCTGGTTTTATAATATACTTTGATAGGACATTTGTTTTTATCTGAGCACTCTGTGAAAAATGTATCATCACCTTTTGGTTCCTTATTTGTTAGTTAAATTGCAATTTATATGGATGTTATTATCTGCTAGATGTGCAAAAGAGTGCGAAATGATTTCTCAATTCGTATGTCCAGTTTCTTCTTCCGGGTTGGACCGTGTCAAGTTGTTTATTGTTGCCGAGCTTAAACAACTTGACACGGTCCAACCCGGAAGAAGAAACTGGACATACATCTGACGACCGTGGAAGCCTACGTGAACATTTCTCAATTCTTCAAATGACCATCAAGAAACACCTAACTTCCAACATAACCATCGCTGAAGGTCGTCATGTTGTTAGGAAAAAGACATATGATTTGTCTGGGCCTCTGACACACTTACCGAGCCTGTAGCGAAAAGAGAGTGGATTGGTTGGACTCGCGAGACGTTTGTACGCCGGGTGCGCTGTCATTGCGCCTAACAAGTGTAGCGGTGTGGGAGTCGCCTCATTAAGAAGTAGGCGCAGCGCACCTGCGCCACGATAGCCATCTTTAGAGCCCGGTCAATTATATCTGTATTAGTGGCCGGGCGCTGTCCATCTGTTCCCAGGCACACTTCCTCCTCCCTCGCTAAGGGTGGGAGGAGTGGGGTTGATATCGCGCCACGGATATACCTGCGCACAGCCGATAGAGGGAATATCGGCAGCTTTGTCCAGTGAGCCCTTGCCGAACAAGGCTCAATAACGACAAGTCCTTCACGCATAAGGTGTGTTATCTAGGCGCATTTTCCATAACCAATCATTACAGGCGATGAGCACGGTGGTCTGGTAGTTAAGGGACTGGACACCTCAGCCGAAGGTCCCAGGATCAATGCTTACGGTGCACAGCTGTTTTTTCTTTCTGCATTTATGTTTCTAATGAACCAGAGGATTCCCTGGGGAATACCCAGCCCTAATTGGGAATCTTACCACACGCCTTCTCTAGTGTGCCGTGGGTCGAGGATAAATTCGTTCTTAACATGTATCCTCTTCCCCACCCGCCCCCGGTAGTTTTCAAGCCGAAGACAACAACGAGTGTAGAAGGAATGCGACCACTAAGCTCATCCATCGTAATTACACATGTAAACTTTTTACAAGTGTTTTTCTTAAAAATGTTTTAGAAACATTTAAAAATGTTGTAACTTTACATGTTACATCTTTCATGTTATATAAACTTTTTCGTTACTCAAATTATAAATGGATAATAAATTTTTATCTCTCTACCCTTGCCCCTCGTCCAAATTCAACCAAATATGAATTATTTAAAAGATTTGCATAGAAAAGCTTAAATATCGAAATCGGGTTCTAAGTTTTAAAAAGAGAGACTCCAATACTGCAAATTTTCCTTTTTAAATATCTTTCATAGTATGCGTTTTTTAAAGAAATATTATTAATTAATTTATTTATATAAGTTACAAAATTACACGACCTTAGCAATTCTAATAGTAACGGATATATAAATATTTTAAAGTTTTGTCTTGTTCTAAATTAACCCACCTCCATGATCGATTTCAGTTACTAGCGAACTCATCCAACCGTTTGCAAAGAATAGTTTCAAAACCGAATTTGGTAAATATTTCTAAAAATTGCATACTCTGGGGCGCCTACAGACGGTAAAAAGATCACTAAGGTTATGTATACATCTGTTGAATGAGCGAAAAACTTGAACGCTCTCAACTATTTAGTATGCTTCTGTCATATAGAACATTAACATGGTTAGGCCCTCGTGTATTATGCTGGAGAAATTTGTCAGGATTTCCGCCAGGATCAGAAAAATAAAATACTCCACAATTATTGGGTGATTATTTTATTATATATGTTCATTTGGTCACAGCAAAACTAAACCATTACTCCCTCGGAGATCTCTCCAGTCATCATTATGGCCTTGATGATGACTTACAAGTTAATAAGAACCGTCGCCAATAATAAAATAATTACCCAACAATTTCGAATTATTTTATTTTTCTGATCCTGGCCGAAACCCTGACTAATTTCTCCAGCATAATATAATAATACTTGACGTTAAACAAAAAGTTATTCTAAAGGAGAGTTTTTTTTACCGTAGATATTATTCTGAGATGATTTTAGTTGGGAGGAAATGATTTCCCAATCATGGAAATGTGAACTTAGGGACAGGACGTCCTCTCTCATCTTCATGATAGCCCTGAAGATGGCTTGTAATGTAAGCCGTAACGTTGGCAGATAATCCTTTATTAAAAAATACATTTTAGATCTACCTTGGCCGAACCCCAACTAAATTCATCTCAAAAAGTTATTCTGTGTATTACGTCTACTTAAGTATTTGTAATAAAAATCCTAAAATTTCGAATTTTATTTCTATAATGTACAATTAAACTATAATCTCCTACTTAAACTATCAAGTTACATTCTTTTTCGTAAAAATAATATGGATTATAAATATTGGAGTCCAGACCCGGAGCAGTGAATACGTGCTCTTCCCTAAGGGGTTAATCTTATCTGTTTCGATTCCGCTCGTCCCATTCAGTAAGTACAATTAGAATTTTTTTTATTATTAACTTTATATATTACCATAAAAAATTATTCTTCATTTCTATTAAATAAATTTTAAAATTAGTAATTCCAACTTCATGTTTTGGCAATCACTTAAAATACAGACTTAGGACTATCATTTAAAATAATAGTCCCAAAGAAAGTGGTGCTAGAATTAATTGGTAATTACTTAAAAAGAATTAAACAAAATAAAACCTTCAAATATGTTGGTCATTACAAACTTACTCGTGTAATGAAATAGTTAGAAACTCAAACAGAAATTAAATTTCTCTATCCCGGGCTAATTATTTTGGAAGTAAACATGAAAAAAACAATCTGGTAAATATAAAATTTTTTGAAGATATTCCGGTCACCTTTTCCTTTCACAGTACACATAATTGTTAAGAGTGTTTGATAGCACGCGACTAGCTTTATCATTTATTATCTGCACCGAAGGAGAGCTAGTTGACGAGGTCTCTCAATTTGATCTGATAGTATCAAAAAAGAATCTGTAAAAAAATTTAACTGGCAAACAAAATTGACATCATCATCAATTATATTGACTTTTGATAGAAGCAAGTAACCCGAAGACTAGTACTCGAATTTGTAAATGCAAGAGTGGTCCCATTCATAAGACCGCTAGAATGTTTCAAGAAGTGTTATCAGTTCCGACATAGTATCAGATCATGCCAGAACTCTCACGATGAAATATCTTTAAGTGTGGGAATAATTCTGTGATTCCAAATGGGGCAGGGTTCACGGTGTCTGGTTCACTTTGTGCCCTGTATATTTAAAAGAAAAAAAATGAAGAGTTCAATGTCATCAGGTCATACTTGTTAGCAAAAAAAAAATACAACTCCCTAATTACCTAAAAATAATTTAACAGCCTCCTAAGTCTCTTCAAATCCACCAAATTGAACACTACACCTGAAAGTATTAGCAAGCTCTCGGCTAAATATCCATAGGTATAACTATAACATAGGTATAAATATCCATAGATATAACTATATGACTAACCATAGATATAACATGGGTATAACTGTAACTATAAATATAGGTATAACTAAACTATCCCATAGATATAACTAAAACTATAACTATAAATATTCATAGGTATAACTATAACTACAACTTATTTGTTGGCTTTTGTTCAACTTATTTTTAACGAAATTCATAATCTAGAGAATACAATATCGCCTCAACCATCTCATGAACAACCAAAACCCAATGACCAAATTCAAGTATCAGATTCTAGAAATTCAAGAAATTGCAGCATACAACCAGAGACATTTAAATGAAGAATGCAACTCATGAAAATGAAAAACACTTTTAAAAAAACTGTAAGAAACAGATTTCCGAAGGTTCTGACTCTTCTGTAAGTGATGATATTTCCTGTAAGAAGTGGTGGCTGGTGAACTTATCCGTCCTCACCCACCTAAACATAAAAGTATTTAAAAATAACCTAATGTAAATCTCTCTCATCTGGACCTGCATACCGTCATCACTACTTTATAAAATATTACTTGCTCCCCATAACTATAATCATTGCCCTAATAATATATCTTGGTACCGTTAATATTCTCACACTGTTTTCCTCATGAAGGATTTAAATTTCTCCTACTTTTATCCTAAAGAAAGTTTTCTGTAGTCTGTGGAAACAACAAAAAACTCATAAACTTATCTTCATTATGATAAATACATTTTATTCTCCATTACGTAATGAATGTTACAGTGGAATATAAATATAACATAATTTATCATAAAACCGACCTACAGAATGTTATTAATGATTTTACACCACGTATATATATANATATGAATATATATATATATATATATATATATTATGAAATAGGATGTGTGTATGCATGTAACGAATGGACTTTAAAACGGCCGGTTTTGATGAAATTTTCAGAGAATCCTCAGAATATTCAGGCGGGTGACACTGCGAAGTCTGATTTTGGATTTTCGGTAAGCGGGAGGAGTGGCGTGGCAAAATCAAATTTTCATTCCCAATTTGCCTTAAATATTATATTTCTTTTTTGATTGAGCCCATATCTACACCATATGTATATTATTCTGTGAAAAAACTTTATTATAGGTATTCCATGAATTTATATTTGATGGACGTAAATTTCGTTAAAAGCTCTATTTAAATCGTGTGATAATACAACACTAAGGTTTTCTTAAGGCCAGCAACACCCTAAAAAAAAAAATTCTTGGCAAAACGAAGTTTACGGGGTCCGCTAGTTTAGTATAAAATCCCAGAAGCTCAGTCAATGGGCAAAGCTGTTATCTGCTAGGAGTATGTTTGCGCTACCAGTCTCTAACTGGTTTGACGAGAATGGTTTGACACTATGTCTCCCACTAAGACTGTGTTTGTGTGTCCTTCCTCATGAGGAAAAGTAGAATTTCCACATCCTATATTTGCAGAATGGTGTACCTCTCAGAATAAATACGAGAATAAATTAAGGCATTTAGCATTAATATACGTCAGAAATCTCAATGACCATTTGAAAGAGCCTTAATAAACAGCTGTCTCAGATTGAGATAGATGAAGTCGGTCAGCGGTACGGAGTGGAATGGAAATAGATCTAGAATGTTACTTCTGTGTAGAAGTCTCGTAGGATCCAAGTTAGAAGCGTATTGATCAGCCTCAGAACGCTTGCAATCCATGCTCGGAATACGTATGACCTGGAATCATCCAGGCAAAAGGTGTTTCTCCATCACCTCCAGTACTCTGACTATGTACTGGAAGTGGAAGGTATGTCACTTTCATATCTGCCCCTACGAACCCGGTCAACAAGTCATTTAATATTAATGACTGACAGTAAAAAAAAAGTAATTTTTAATTAAAGTCCTCATGCCCATTGATAACATCCCCGAATATTATCTAAATCAATAATATCCAAACCATCATGGCTCTTGTCCTTCCTATTTATCAACCTAACCTTAGTTAAATTCATTAAACATAACACAAATCCTAAACAATTTAGTGCAAGGGAAGATAATAAAAAAATCTATCTATCCCAGCCAGGACTCGAACCTGGATCTCCTGCTTTCCTGGCCGGTATGTTTCCATTACACCACCGGGACGAGCTAGATAACTCATTAAACTCCCAACACACTAGCGAGAGCCTGACCCATGAGAAAGACGAATACATCGTCTTATGCCCGAAGGAGCTGACTTTTCCTAGCTATTTATCGACTCTTCATTATTTACTTTTCATTTATAAATATTAATTTTGTTTTAGTGTTTTATCCTAAGTAAATTTTAAATAATAAGTGCAAGGGAATAGAATAAAAAGTCTATTTGCCCAGCCAGGACTCGAACCTAGATCTCCTGCTTTCCGGGCAGGTATGCTAACCATTGCACCACCGGGAGAGCTAGGTAAGTTATTATATTCCCAACAAACTAGCGAGAGTCTAACCTACGAGGCAGACGAATACATCGTCTCATGCTCAATGGAGCTGACATTGTCTAGCTATTTATCGACTTTCGTTATTTTTTTAAAATTTTCATTTATAAATATTAATTTTGTTCTGTTGTTGAATCCCACGTAAATTTTAAACAATTATTGCTAGGGAATAGAATAAAATAAGTCATCTGGCTTGTCCCGGTGGTGTAACTTGCAGCATTTGTGCCCGGATAGCAGGAAATCCAGGTTCGTGCCCTGGCTGGGACAGATAGATTTTTTTTTCTATTCCCTCGTATTAATTGTTTAAAATTTATGTGGGATAAAACACTAAAACAAAATTAATATTTATAAATAACTCAAATCCTTTAATTTTCCGCACTTTCTCTACTATCTTTACTGACGTTTCTAAATCCACTGATGGCTTTTCTTATTAATTGTTACAAATATATGTTCTCCCTGAGTAAATTCTGTTGTCTCCTTCGCCGAATTACTCACGATAGAAAAGGATCTTAACATTGTTACGTAGGCAGGGATTTACGTCTGACTATTTTCAGATTCCCTCACAGACCAGCTGCAATAACCAATCCAATATTCCAAACATCCATTGGCTATTAGAGTCCTCGAAGCCCAAGGACCCAGAAATGGAATTTCCGTTCGTTTTCTATGGATCCCAAGCCACAATGGTATTCGTGATGGAATTGTTCATCTGGAGCCAGAACTAGCAGCTGATCGGGCAGCCAAACTAGCCATTAGTGATGGAATAGATTTCCCTAAAGTACCTATCTGATCTCATAACTTATAAAAAGCAGGTGGAAACGTCTTGGAACTTCGTCTGGTACAATATTCAGGATAACAAGATACAGGAGTTAAAGTTTAATCCACTTTCCTGGTTGATCCCAGACCGCAGTAGAGGTTTAGAATAGGACTCATCAGGATAACCCATTTTTATTTTACGTCGAAATACGAACCACTGGAGTGTTCATCTTAGGGTGAATTACTTAACGCCAAACATGGGATGCAAGCTATATGTGTCAAAGAGTACGAGATTCAATATCACCAGCAGCATTAAAAAAATTCTTGGCGAAAATATCAATAAAATAAGCAATCTTTTCAATTTCTTAACCTTGACTTAAATATTAAATAATCAATAACCTTTCTCATTAATTTCATTTTAATGTTGTTTTTTTTTACATATATTTATTATTTTTAATTTTTATTTTATTAAGCTTAATGTAAAAATAGAAACTAAAACTTTTATATCAAGGCTAGTATCCAAGCACAAGTAAAGTCGACGACGGTATAAATCTAAGCCTGCCATACCCTAAGGGTTCAATAAGCCAACTCCCCTGGTTTTGAAAATAACTCACTTCGCCAATATTGTAGATTTACTAGGGAAAACCGTTAACTTTCTCTGGCTTCCCTCACTTGTTGGAATTCCAGGAAACGAAAAGGCAGACAAAGCTGCAAAGGAAGTAGCCGGTATGTTCGAACCTCCTCTAAGTATCCTCGAACCAGATGACCTTAAAAACTGGCTAAGGAAAATGGCACTCCAAGACTGGGAAAATGCATGGATGCTAGAACCAGCACACAACAAACTGCGGAGTATAAAAAACACCACAAAAGAATGGAACACCTCCATCCGTGGGAATAGAAGAGAAGAGGTAATACTGACCCGTATGCGGATAGGTCACACGAACCTTACTCATATACACCTAATTAACAAAGATCTGCCGCCTAAGTGTAATACCTGCCAAGTTCACCTAACAATCCAGCACATCATAGAGGTTTGCCCAGTTTATCAGAATTACTTCACTAGGGAAGGCATTGGAAGAAATATGGCGGAGTGCCTTGGGAACAACCCCTCTACAGTGGATGGGCTGTTAAACTTTCTTAAAAAAGCAGGTATAGCCTGGAAAATCTAAATTAAAGAATGAGATATTATTTATTATTTTAGTTAATAATAATTTATTTATTATAATTTATTAAATATATAATAATATTTAAATAATAAAAAAATCCATTAATTTAGGTTGTTATAGTGGGCGAAATAATCCTGATTCCTGTATTTTATTAACTGATTTATAGTGGACATATTAGGGGGTGTTTATAGGGCGTAATAACCTAGAAGTTGATTGCCCCAATGATCTACTACTACTACTACCCTAAGGGTGAAGACACCATTGAAGTCGCAGCAGATGCTAGAGATGCAGTTAGTACAATTCTGTAGACCGAGTACAGAAGTCTCAGAGGAGACACAGGGTAAGTGGGAAGACAGACGCAGGTGATCCTGACAGCACCGAACGCACAAATCCTAACGCCGGCTGCATCAAGATAGGCACTCCTAAGGGATAACTCCCGGTCAGTGGCCCATGCATGCAAAGTCATAGATATGGGCCTCCATGTCCCTGTCACCCCGGACACTCTGTGGAGGGGGGAGTGGGCGGGACCAGCTGATTTGGGGCACCGATGTTGACAACTCTCCCCCCCCCCCCACGTATAATGAAGCAACAAATGGTTAAATAAAAAATATTTTTTAACAATGAATGAGAGGGAATAGAACAAAAAATATATCTATAGACAAATATATCTGTCCCAGCCAGGTCTCGAACCTGGATCTCCTGCTTGTCTAGCCGGAATGTTTCCGTTACACTCGAGCAGGTGATCCAGGTTCGAGTCCTGGCTGTGACAGATATATTTTTTTGTTCTATTCCATCTCATTAATTGTTTAAAATTTACGTGGGATAATAAACCACAACCAAATAAATATTTACATATTTTTTCTTTCTTGTTACAAAATCTCACCCATTAATAAATACAATCACCTTTTGCTTTAGCATTATTAACGTAGACACTTGATACGCTAATTAAATATATGTAAACGTATATATTTATATATGAAAAAAAAATAACAATGGTATTATCGTTTTTCAATATGGTCTCCCTCTGAACCTCCCAGCTCAATCTCAAGAACAATTTTAGCCAGTAAACAATTAAAAATTTCGAAAAATGGCTTAAGTAGTGATTTTTCTTTTCTTTTTGTGTGTTCACTAAACTCTTTCTCCCACCTTATTGAGGATTTTAGTCAATTAATTTCATACAATAATTTAAGAAAGGCAAATGTTTTGAGAACATATTTTCTCTTCATCAGGACTGAAAATACATGAAAACTATTTAAAATTTTAAATTATAGCTATTTCTAATTTAATAAAACTATCATGTAACATTTACTATTTGTCATATATAAGTAATTTCACACTTATTTTTATTTATTTATTGTTATTATTTCGTAATTTCAGTGAACTTACCAAAACTATTAAGTGCTAAGTCTAATGCTACTCCTGCTTTCCGGGCAGGTATGCTAACCATTGCACCACCGGGAGAGCTAGGTAAGTTATTATATTCCCAACAAATATTTATAATAGTATTTTATATAAGTTATTGTAAAGAAAAAAGTTTTAAGCCAGGGAGGGTTTTGAACCTGCGTTTTCTGACCAGTAGCCAGACGTGACAANCTAAATGTATAATATATCAACTTAATATGAAAATATAATATAAAATATTATTTAAAATATAATTGACAAATATAATTGTCTGCGTAATGAAGATATTAAAATTAAAATAAACTATATATACAGAATAAAACATTATTATTATTCTATTGTTGCATTGTTGATTGATAGCTGAGCAAAACTCCTCTTAGTCAGGATTGTTTAGGTGATGGAGGAAGACGGGCCAACACAAGGACGAAGCAGGCCAATAAGAACTGACAATTAATGACGCCCAGGAAGGGAAGGCCCCTAACTGCCAGGCGACCCTGTAATTTGTTATCCTGATTAGCATAAGCCTTGCCTTGCTCTCCAAACACAAACACACACACAGGAGTAGCCTATTTGTTCCCTTGCTACGAATCGCAAGTGCCTACCCCCAACACTTCTTGTTTTCCTCTTGCTAGCTATCCTTCCTCTTCCTTTTGCACCCTAAATCCTTTCTTTTCTTTTGTTGTTTCATACCGACGAAGAATTCATTAATTCCTATTTTAAGCCTCTCGTGCCAGTAATTTCTGGCGTCCTTGATAGCCTCCATACGAGCGATTTTTACGAATATATTACACTGCGGTTGGGACGGAATTCTCAGGGTGAAAATCAGCAGTAGATAGCCATAAATATACAAAAAATAAAGTGCACTAAATGTCCAAAATCAAAGCAGATTTACCATGTTAAATTAAAGGGGAATAAAATTATGAGTTAATGACGAAAATTAATTTAGAAGCCGGAGTGAACAAGAAGTAAAAGTTATAGTTATCCAGAGGAAAGCTTAGTTAGCGTAAATATTTGGCCATTGTACTTTGCTCTAAACTTATCTTAGAGTAAGCAATGAATGCAAGGAAATAGAATAAAATATCTGTCTGCCTCAGCCAGGACTCGAACCTGGATCTCCTGATTGCCGAGTAGGTGCGTTAGTCACTTACACCACCGAGACTAGCCAGATGACTTTTTAAATCTAAAGCCAAGTAACTAATTAAACGCGCTTGCCCGGATAGCAGTAGATCCAGGTTAGAGCCCTGGCTGAGGCAGACAGATATTCTATTCTATTCCCTTGCATTTATTGTTTAAAAATTATTTGGGATACAATACCACAACGAAAACAACATTTATTTATCTTAAAGTTTGTTAGATAAAGGGTTATTTTCTCTTGAACTTTTTATTGAATCTATTACTCCAAATAACTATAAGTAATAATTAAAGATAAAGATACGACATTAGAATCGACTGCCCTTACTAAATAAATAAATAGAAAATATAAATTACTTATAGCTAATAAATTAATTAATATGCAAAAGTAAATTAAATGTGCTTATTTACACCTTGAGGCTTCAAGATAACTTGTTGATTACTGTTACCGGCACTGAAGAGGCTACGGCCTACCCGACGCTCTGCGACCCGCGATCTGACACACAATATTTGCAGAGAGAGGCATTATCCAGAAAAGTATTTTCTTCTTGAAGAGCTAGAGTCATTGTAACTCAATAGGCGATTAGCAGATAATAGGAACTAAGCAGAAATCAACAAGTTCTTAAAAGCAATGAACATTTATGGACTATTTTTCAATTTATCTTATTTAAGCACAATGTAAACAATCTATTGTACATGTATTAAAGTAAAAATATTTTCTAAATAAACTTATAGAGGACAAATTTAATATCCTCAATGTAGCTCTTGTTAGATTTTCATTATTTACGATGCATTTTGATTTTCACGGAGTTCGTGAAAATTGAAAATATTTTTCTTACCAGAGTATATAAATATATTCTCAGTAAATTTTAAAAGCATACCATTACTTGTATTAAAATCAGTAAAAATACAGATTTTATAAAGAAGTATATAAAATAGAAATTGTAATATTCCTTATTGTAAGTAACTTTAATGCTTTATGGTACAATAGTCGGTTAGTTTGAAAGTTTTGGGGGTTATATGTATACAAGAGTGGGAAAGAATTAATATTTATAATATTTACTTACTGGATTCAAATGGTTGATGATTTTACTCATAAATATAATAAACTGCTTTGTATTCAAGCCAACCCTGTGAATGAGATACGGTCTACACTGTTTAATATTGATTTAGAACTTTAGTATTACTAGTTTACCATTGTTTAGTATTAATTGTGAGAAAATATTATTATTATATGAGTGTCCGTAAAAGAAAGAAACCAAATTATTTAAATAATGATATTAATTGTGGTATGTAATCCTACGTAGAAATTTATACAAGAAATGCAAAGGGAGCCAGAAAAAAATCTTACTACCTCAGCTAGGAATCGAACCCGGGTCTCCTGATTTTTGGACAAGGTGTAAGGATCAGTATACCTGCCCGGAAAGTAGGAGACCCGGGTTCGATTCCCAGCTGAGGTAGTTTATTTTTATTTTTATTTTTTTTTTTATTCACTTATGAATTACATCCTGCTCAGCAAGTATGCTGACCACTAAACACCACTATACTTGGTCAGAATCAGGAGACCCGGATTCGAGTCCCAGCTGAGGTAGTAAGGTTTTATTTCTGGCTCCCTTTGCATTTCTTTCATAAAACCAAATTATTTTTATAATTATAGTTATATTATATAACAGTATTAATTATACTTATTTATTTAAGTATTTTAGCATCATTCTTCAAGGCTGAGTACGTTAGTGTTTGACACCGGTCCCAAAACTTGAGATAAGACTAATTAAGATAGATTTAAAGAATTAAATTTGTTCCCAAACTCCATCCCTATGGATGCTGAGCTCCAAATAAATAAAAACTACAAAAGTATGGTGTTAAGAGAACCCCCCCCCCCCACCACCCTAATCTTCTTCCGATATAGGAGAAGATATTTAGGAATGTAATTAAAAGACAATAAATAGCTATTGGCTAACAGTTTACTATTCATTTTTCTATCTAATATTAGTATATGGTTTTAAAGCACTAAAATGTTTTCCTCACAAATAAATGCATTGAAATTGGGTGCTGGAAATTGGTTTTATTGTGGGGCGGGCAAACAATAGATATTTCAGTTCTCACAAGAAAGCCTTGAATTGCTAACTAGTGAATATTAGAATATATTTGCAAGTCTGCAGTGTATTGTTATGTATTCAGCTCGTCCACCTCAAGAACGCCATTACAATGACATTTTCATGATCTAAAGGAATTTTTTTTCAGACTCCCAAGGTGAAACATTTGTAATCCCAGCAAAGAATAACAGCTAAATTACTGTTTTTGCTCTTCAATTCCTTATATTATTAAGGACACAATAAACTATAGTAGATAAACAAGTATTTCTTTTTAATAAAATTTACGGTAAATTGCAAAATGCAAAATTAGTCAACTACCGACACTAAGTAGACTCAATCTGTGACTGTGCAATGATTTATTGTCTATTTCAAAAAATATATTATATTTTATTTTATATTCTTCTCTTACCACAGAGACATTTATCACTACCTCCCTTCACTGAAATTCTATTGTTGCCCACTTCTCTATATATAATTGTTACGGGCTACGGGTCACTAATAATTAAGAACTAAAATTAAAAACAAGTTAATGTATTATAAAAATAAATAAACCTACTAATTACAACACAACCTACTGCAACTACTGTCCTTAATCACTGACACATTAATAAATATAAAATATAAATTTCTTACAGCCAATAAATTAACTATTATGTACAAATAAATTAAATACCCTTATTTACTAGGAGGCGTAAAGACAATTTTTAAATAACAGTCACTTATCACTTATCACTTCGTTGTTGCCGGCAATGCAAAGGGCACGGCCAGCCTGACGCTCGGAACACGCGATCTGCCACGGAAACCGGCACAGAAGCTAACTCATCACTGACTCGGGGGCCACTGGCGAGCTTCTAATATAAATTCCTAGAAGTGGCGAGGCAAGCCTAAAAGATTCTCATCTAAATTTCTTAGTATTTTTGCTTTCCCTCCTAGACAGAGGAAACTTCTGTATCCTTCAATCGGCCGCTTCTTATACATGTCTCATGCTACTTCCCTAGTCTTTAACAGTAATCATTAAATTAGCATCATTGACCGAACACTAATATTTATTAATGAAATTGACCGTGTATAATTCCCTTAACACGCACTTGTTGAAAATTTTGAAATAAAATTTAAGTTTATTTTGAGTTGGTTTATTAAGCTTTAAGAATTTTAGTTCCATCATTCTGTGTTTGAAGTTATTTAAGCGTAAAATTAAATTCTACCAGTATATAATTTACTACGGAACAAATGGTCGAACATAACTAATAAGAATGTCTTTGCTTTGGCTACCAGAGACAATCTTTGACGATATGCCGGTGAAAGTGAGTATCGTGAGAAATGATGGCGTGCAGACGTCTTATGGATGCCGTTGTAGAAGATACGGGACTCGATAACTGAGGAGATTTGCCAGGATTATTAGGGACAACATTAAAACATATTTTAATCAGAAAGAAATCGGCAGATTTAAAAACTGTAGTTGTCCACCATCGTTTCTGTTTTAGTAGAAAAATTTGCTCTCCAAAACATAAATGCATTATAATGTTATGCCTGTGAAGAGTGTGCAGTAGGACAAGACACACATAAAAGTCTGAAGGAGGAAGAATGGTGATTGCAGCATACATCTTTTATTCAAAGGACTCTGAACTAGACCTGAAGGAAATGTGGTAGAGAAGGAATTGTTCGTCACTTCCCGTATATACGTGTCGTAAGTGGGACATGCCAGGAACACTCATTCAATTTGACGTAATCTACATCTGACTCCAGCCGTAAAATACAGTCGAATCGAAGTTGAACAATAACACCATTTCTCTTGACTCTATGCCAAGACGATAGACATATATAACATATCTATTTTATTGATTCTTGTTATAAATAGTGTCAGTGACATACTTTATATCATTTCATTATTATTTTTTTATTTCATCTGCAACCAGTATATTCATTTTACATGCATTTGCTCTCATTGCCATGCGTGAATAAGTACAACCATCATACCTTATATTATCCGTCTTCTTTGATTGTATTCAACAGAGTTGAATACAGACAGTGACGGTGAACACATGTATTCGGCCAAGAAGATGGACAATATCCGAAAGCGCTCGCCAACAGAAGATGGTTTGTAGAAACCAATGAAGACGGATAATAGAAGGTATGACAGTTCTATATTCATTGGTAGTGAAAATAACCTTTTAGATTATTTACCTAAGTACAATCACTATAAATTGTCTTTATTAATTTATTTTTGTTGGGGTTCTGTCAGGGTGGATCCAAAAAATACGATTTAAAAAATTTGTATTTTTTTAAATTATCAAAACAACTGAGCTGTCATTTCTCAGTCATGAATATGTGATCAAGTGACACGACGTCGCCACTCGCCTTCATGATAGGCCTAATGATGGCTTTCAATGTAAGGCGAAATGTTGACAGATAATTAAAAATTATAATATATAATTATATATATA
>KZ808097.1:92058-108873 GCA_000696205.2 Oncopeltus fasciatus | reverse complement strand
GAACTTTCTACAATAGGAGTGGGGGGGGGGTTTACCTGTACCTTCTACAATAGGAGTGGGGGGTTTACCTGTTCGTTCTACAATAGGAGTGGGGGTTTACCTGAACTTTCTACAATAGGAGTGGGGGGGTTTACCTGTACTTTTTACAATATGAGTGGGGGGTTTACCTGAACTTTCTACAATAGGAGTGGGGGGGGGGTTTACCTGTACCTTCTACAATAGGAGTGGGGGGTTTACCTGTTCGTTCTACAATAGGAGTGGGGGTTTACCTGAACTTTCTACAATAGGAGTGGGGGGGTTTACCTGTACTTTTTACAATATGAGTGGGGGGTTTACCTGAACTTTCTACAATAGGAGTGGGGGGGGGGTTTACCTGTACCTTCTACAATAGGAGTGGGGGGTTTACCTGTTCGTTCTACAATAGGAGTGGGGGTTTACCTGAACTTTCTACAATAGGAGTGGGGGGGGGGTTTACCTGTACTTTTTACAATATGAGTGGGGGGTTTACCTGAACCTTCTACAATAGGAGTGGGGGGGTTAACCAGAACCTTCTACAATAGGAGTGGGGGGGGGGTTTACCTGAACCTTCTACAATAAAAAATATTTGAGAGGGGCTAATAGAACTGCATGATTGAGTCGTTGCTCAAATTGTAATTCTTGTAAGGAAAATAAGAAGACAGAAATATTTCAGTGATGTGTCCCCATAGGCGTGAGATTGAATTACACTTTTACCTAGATCTTGATTTCTTCTTGATTAGTTGGGGGATTTACGGTGCTCAACTGCTGAGGCCTTTCTTGATTAGGGCACTGGCCTAGTCAAGAGGATACGTCCGGGTCTCACAATCCTGGCGCTGCGGGTTCGAATCCTGTCCAAGGCAAGCTCGATAGATAGATAGATAGATTCTCCCAAGCAGGAGGGGTGAAGATCTCAAAAATTTGTCAAAAAATATGGGAATAGTATTTTAAATTTGATTTCCTTACGACACTAAAATAAGAATATTTCTCTTGATATGAGTTTTTTTTTTATAAAACTTTAAAACATTAAATTTTAATTTTACATACACTTTTTCGTATTAAACGAAGATATTTTTTTTTAAATAATAAATTAATTGTGTATTTACAATATACAGGTTGTTGTTTTTTTTCCCATATTATTTTTATGAAGTGTTCGCAATGAGAAGGTCACGGGGCCATTTCCTATTCAGGCGACGTGATTCTGTTATCAGGATGGGTAATACTGGATAGAGTTTGGGCTAAAGGATTGGGATGCGTGGAAAGGTCAGAGTGGAATTTATTAAAACGGGTTGTAATGATGTCCTTAACTAAAGGGATTTTACGGTCATTGTGGAGTAAGGAGTTTGCGACTATTAGGGTGCATCAACTATGTACTACAAGAAATGCACAGGGTGCCAGAAATAAATCGTACTGCCTTAGCCGGGGTTTTGACTTGGGAAGTTTTGACTCGGTGTAAAGTACGGGGAGTTAGGGAAATTATCGAAGCTACCTCGGTGGCGTAGAGGTCAGCGTGCCTAGCCGGGAAATAGAAGAACCGGGTTCGATTCCCGGCTGAGTTAGTAAGATTTTTTTCTTCTGGCTTCCTGTGCATTTCTCAAATGTATTATTATTTTAAACATCGATCTCCCTAAAAACCCCTCTCCCCCTCGACCTATTTCAGTCATTAAAGAACTAATCCATCAGACATATTGGTTAGTAAAAATAATCTTAATTAGCAAGTATGTTTTCTTTACTTTTTAAATTGCGAGCGCACACAATTTGAAGCATAAAAATGATTTTTTTTTTAAATACTTCCTTTACTGCACTAACTGGTTTCTCTTACGTTAACTAAAATAAAACCAGTTATTGTCAGATTTTGTATTCATAAATAATAGAATAAAGACGGTCTGATATATTTAGAAATAAATAAAAAATATGTATGCATGATAATAAAAACCTTGGTTTCGTTATGACAAGCCTTTTCGCGAGATAGGAACATTATCTAATGGAATCATTAGATCATCGTGTCACGAGCATTAACTGATAAGGAAAGATAGAGAATTTTAACAATTTTTAGTGCAAGGGAACCGAATAAAAAATCTAACTGTCCCAGCCAGGACTCGAACCTGGATCTCTGGATCTCCTGCTATCCGGGCCGTGTTAGATTTTTATTCTGTTCCCTTGCACTAAAAATTGTTAAAATTTACGTGGGATTATTTACCACAAAAAAATAATATATTTAGGTAATATAACGATTATAGTCCCGTTCTTAGTAGAGGTGTGATTTATCGAAACAAAAACAACCGTTTATTGAATTCCTTTTGTCCGAATCAGGAAGGCAATTGTTATATAGAATCTATTGTTAATTCCTGCCGGTATTGGAGCGGTTCCTTGTCAGGCTGAACAGTTCTTTGAGAGACAGAACAGGACAGAGGTGACTCGGTTCCCAGCGATCGGGTCAATAGCTGGCGGGTTAGGAGCGAGTGGTACCATTAGGAATTCAGGAGAGGAAGGTTCCGTGTCTGTGCTGCGTGACTTTATTGTTCCCTGCTCATGCTCCATCATCCGCACGGAACGAGAGAACTGGAATCCTTTAGTGGGGCCATTTATCAATCCGCCGGCTATCACCTGCGGATAGTGACAATTAGAATGGACTACCTTTCTCAATGGTTTCAAAAATTGCATTTTAATATGCCGTGCGGGAATTCCTTCAATGGCTTAGGTACAGAACGCCTTTAGGCCAACAGAACGGTTTTTCCAGAACGTCTGACCAGCATTCCAGATCCTGTTCAAGCTTTTATTAGTCTATCCTGACAAAGATTTATCCTTACTCGCAATTCCATGCAAACATTCTATTGGTAATACGCTTTGGACCATTCTCTTTGAATTTAAAATTAGAATCTTACTAGTCCACTTAGATTAAATTTAGATTGAGCAGTAATTCTTCAGCGTTTTACTGTCTTATTGCAAGTTCACTACTGATGAGATAGGATAAGGTTCTTGGGCAATAAACAGCGTAGTTATCAGGCCCTAACTATTGATTTTCCCTTTAAGTTAAGTGATTCTTAACCTTCACAATTTCCATTCTTTTGCGATTTTTCCATCGCTCATATTAATATTAATTTTCACACATAGTTTATTATCGTATATACATATATNTAATGGCATGTCTTTTAATGCCGAAAATGGAAATATGACCATATAATGTATTTTGTTTTTCATGGGTATTTCAAGTTGTAGTCGCGAGTTAAAAATTAATGGATATTTCCATGATGAAGTGAATTACTAAGGCTAGAGTTTCCAACTAAAACTTTGCAGATGTCGCCAGTCATGAATTCAAGTTAGTTCATTAGTGGTTACTGTTTATATTTTCTGGTGAGTTATTGCTAATACCTGTACTTGCTTATGGTCGATACCCACATGAAAACCTTGTAATTATCACTAGTAATCTCTAGTAGCCCTTAAGAACACGCTTTCCAAAAATATCATGGAAACCATGTTAAATCTTAGTTCAAACGCAAAACCCATGCCGACTGGGGGATAACTTGTGGAAATGGAAGCCTACCAGAAACATGTCTTGGCCCATCAAAGATCCGACCAAGAAATGACCCAATCATGGCCCGATGTTATTAAAGAAGATTCACCAATATTCCCTATCAGTGATAGACAATGGAATGTCCAACATATAATCGACAATTGCTTAGCTTACCAAGAATTTACCGTTTCTTCTTCCGGGTTGGACCGTGTCAAATTGTTGTTATTTGCCGAGCTTTCGCACATCATGTGATGGCTTCTTCAGGGCTGAATAGGGAATATTTTCAGAAAAGAGAATTCTCTTTTCAGCCCTGAAGAAGCCATCACATGATGTGCTTAAGCTCGGCAAATAACAACAATTTGACACGGTCCAACCCGGAAGAAGAAACGGTAAATTCTTGGTAAGCTAAGCAATTGTCGATTATATGTTGGACATTCCATTGTCTATCACTGATAGGGAATATTGGTGAATCTTCTTTAATAACATCGGGCCATGATTGGGTCATTTCTTGGTCGGATCTTTGATGGGCCAAGACATGTTTCTGGTAGGCTTCCATTTCCACAAGTTATCCCCCAGTCGGCATGGGTTTTGCGTTTGAACTAAGATTTAACATGGTTTCCATGATATTTTTGGAAAGCGTGTTCTTAAGGGCTACTAGAGATTACTAGTGATAATTACAAGGTTTTCATGTGGGTATCGACCATAAGCAAGTACAGGTATTAGCAATAACTCACCAGAAAATATAAACAGTAACCACTAATGAACTAACTTGAATTCATGACTGGCGACATCTGCAAAGTTTTAGTTGGAAACTCTAGCCTTAGTAATTCACTTCATCATGGAAATATCCATTAATTTTTAACTCGCGACTACAACTTGAAATACCCATGAAAAACAAAATACATTATATGGTCATATTTCCATTTTCGGCATTAAAAGACATGCCATTAAGCAGTACTGATTTTTATATACATTTTCTTGGAATTTCTTATAATTTATATTATTATTTTAAAAAATAGAAAACTAAGTTTATTAGTCGAATAAAGAATAATTTTTTTTTTATTTAAAGCTTGAGTTAGCTTATTTCGTAAACAAAATAAGTATAGATTTTATAAATACTTTTTTTTTTAAAGTATTTAATCCCACATAAATTTTAACAATTTTTAGTGCAAGGGAACAGAATAAAAAATCTAACAGCCAGGACGGGGAATTTAATAACTTATCAGACTTGTCTCGGTAGCATAATTGGTAAATGCACCGGTCCGGATAGCAGGAGATCCAGGTTCCTAGCTGGGACAGTTAGATTTTTTATTCTGTTCCCTTGCACTAAAAATTGTTAAAATAAACTTAGATTTACCAATAACATAAAATATCATTACAGATCTTGTGTGAAGGTAATACATTTAAAATCGAATGAAAAGTATAGAATGTTCATTCACTTGTTAAACTCATAAATCCATTCAAACTTCAGAAATTTAGACGATTTCGAGAATGTTGACATAATTTACATTAACATATTCATACACTGCATTACAATTAATAAATATTCATTTTGATTATGAATGACTAAAACAGTTTCACCGAAGCTGAATGTCCTCCTACTAACCCTAAAAAAATACTCTGTAAACTAAACAGATTTCCTATGCTTCATAAAATAAAATTTATATTATTACATAAATGATTTCATTATGTAAAGGACAGTAAATGGTAAATTATATCTTATATGAAAATAATGAGTGTAAAAGTAAACACCACATAAGCTGGCTCTAGACTGGCAGGGAAGGAAAAGTGGGGGGAGTAGACATCCATAGTTATATATTATATTAATTTGTTATTGTATCCCTTAGTAAGAGTTTTTCGTAAAAATGTAAAGAATATAAATTTTAGATATAACAATTATCTTGTCCTTAAAAGTTTTTCTCAAATACAATAAGAACAAAAGTATATATGTTATAAATTTTGGAATTCCATAATTCTTCCCTCTATTTCTTATATGATTTCAACCAAAAAAGAAATCATTTAACATTTTGTAATAAATAATTGATAAAACAGAATTTCGTTTCTATTCCCTAAAATAAGAGGGCCCAACTAACAGTAAAATTGATATCCTTTTTATATTTTTTTAAAATTTTATATCGACCTCAGGTAGTCAGAACGGTATTCTGACCATGCACCTTCAACAGTGTGCTATGGATCAAGAGTTTTACATATATTTACATACATATTTCGCTGTTTCTCATGTTAGCAATGTGAATAGCTTGATTTGCCTCCCTGCTACCTCCTGGGAATCCAAAGGAAAACAAGCCGAGCTTTCAGAGGAATGTCCCGCGTTAAGTACGTGAAAAGCGTCGAGCATTATCAGAAGCCGTCACGTGGCTGCTCTATTTATAGTCGGAGACATGTGATAAGGAGAGCCTCGCTGCTCTCACTGCAAGGAAATATTAGTCCGCCGAGGGAACTGTCTCAATTCCTATTCCCCAGCGTCATACTGCTCTCAGAACGGCCTCGGGGACTCGAAAAACACAATTTCAAACATAAATTTATTGGGGAGACATAAAAGCTCAATGCTACGCTCACTGAGAGCAAACTTGGCCCACCCCTGCTCATGAGGAAGTGTGGACCTCCAACATGTGCAGCGTGGCCAAGTGAGACGAGGCGTCTCCCGTCATCCTGGTTGTAAGAGACTAATTCCATATAAGTGGTACTCCACATCCATAAATGTCCACCTCGAAGGGCCTGTGTTTAATATACAGATATCCCATACTTCATTAAGATGATTGCCTAGAAGAAGAGTAAATGTCGAATTCGATCTTATAAGTCAAAAAGATTTATGAGTGTAAGAGATGTCACCATGTAAGGGGTCCTTTCGAAACTTTCGAGAAGGCGATGCCAGGTTGGGGAATGTAACCATGGAGGAGGAGCTCAACCTACGTAGTTACATTCTAAAACATCTACCAAGATAAGCAGTTTTTGTAAAAATTTATGAAACATACATACCTTCCAAATTAAACTTTACACATATCAAGATTAATAAGCTTTTTCCGTAATAAAAATTTTAAAGAAGATATTGGGTTTATGAATTTTGGACTTTCTATACATGAATATCTCCCACTTTCAAATGATTTCAGCCAAAAATTAAATCTAAATGTATATATATGTATATATATCCTACTGATATCAGTAATGAAGTGGATACCTTATCACTAGATAGTATGCTTACTAAAATTTTGACGAAAATAGTTTTAAATAATTATTTAACACAAATGACCTGTACATGACTAGTATGTACTCTTCCTCCACAGAGATTGATAAGAGAACAATTTTTATCATATGACTGATTAATTTTGCGTTAAAAAATAATTGCAAATTTTCGCAGTATTCNTATATATATAGTGTATATTATAGTGAGGCCTGCCTGCATCTTCGAAGTTACAGTCCAAAATATTTTCGTGAGTAAGCCATCTACGTACGTATTCTGTAAAATATAAATATTAAAAACAACATAAATTTAAAACATATTATATTTTCTCCATATTTTTGTTAAGACTAATAATAAAAGAGATAGTTCGATATAAATTACTCTAAGTCCATCCTCCTTGGTGAGAAATCTTAAAAAGTGTACTACTTATTTATGTGAATGTCTATTGAGAAGTGAGTGCACCAAATCTTTTTTTGCTTTTTTTAAATTTCATTTTTCTGGCTGAAAGTATTTGAGCGTTTAAATACAAGTGAGTAGGCCTATCTCTCTAGTTAAAATTACATTCTTCATTGTCTCCCACTTAGGAGATTTATGGTAAAGCAATGCTGACCTCAGAAAATAGAACTAGACTCCAGTTCAACTCTGTCTTCCTCGACTTCAACCAAACTCAAATGGAAATGAATTACCACAATGGCCTACCAATAGTGGATTTTTTGTATATTCCAAAAGTGAGTTGACTCATCCCAGTTGTTTCTTTAATTTTCTTCTTATTAATAACTCCCTAAAAATTAGACAGAATAACAGTAAAATAAAATTATGGTAGATTCTTGATGATAATTGTGATGAAGTAATCCCATATTTCAATATTTATTTGAATAGCACAGGGAGCCAGTAAAAAAGATCACTACCTCAGCGGGGAATCGAACCCGGGACTTACACTTGCCGGGCGGGTGCGCTACCAACTATACCACGGAGGGAGATGAGAATACATATAAGCCTGAAATCATCTTCTTCGGGTTCGATTCCCGGCTGAGGTAGCGAGATTTCCTTTTTCTGGCTCCCTGTACGATTCAAATAAAAAGTACGGTAGGTTATATAATAATTTACGAAATGCCCTTATTATTAGATAAGAAACAATTAACTTAATTCCCCAAACATAAATACACATTCAGGGAGCAGGGGATTTGAGTCTCTCTAGAACGATATAGCGTGTTATCCCTGACCATTATTCGGCATATCTAAAATTAAAGTAGCCTTTAATTCATTCATGCTCATCTTTAATGAATCATGGAAAACATGGTCTACCTAACTTCTGGCAAAAGGACATTTTTTTTGCTCTTACTTTTTGAATGCTTTGTTTGTCTGACCATTGTCATGTTTTTATCATTTATTTTTGTCCGGATGGGTCCTTAAGAAGTTATAATCTGACTGACGTTTCCGTCCAATACTTCATTTCCTTTCTTTTGTTATATTTATAGATATGACCACATTTTTCTTTATATTTCAAAAAATCGTGAAATGCACAAGCAGTTATAATTTTATTTTGTAGGTAACTAGTTTACCGTTGAGTTTTATGAGGAGTGGTTATTGAAGGATTAAGTCTTGGGAGCTGAAGAATTAAAATTAATCTTAAAAAAAAAAAAAATTGAGTGTTTTTGACCGTATAGATTAAAAGTAGATGTTTTATGTTGAGGTTCGGTCAAGGTTGATCCAAAAAATACAATTTAAAAAATATATTTTTTGGATCTACCTTGACCGAACCCCAACAATGAATACATCTATTTGTAAACAAAAAAAGTTTTTTTATCTATTTTTTATTTTAGCCAACGTTTCGGCCTAAAAATATCTTCGTCATGACTTACTTACTGTATAGCAGATAATACGACGCAACTTATTAAAGACTCAAAATATAACCATTCTACTTTTAAGATGTTTGTACATTTTTATTACATTAAATGTATCGTGAATGTATATAATAATGCAATTACTGAGTAGAGCCATGTCGCATTTTATTCGCATTTCATTTATCAAACCACTAGTGGGGGGGGGGGGGAAAGAAAACCGTTTTGTTAAGTAAAAGTGCAAGCTCTGAGAACGGATGAGATCCTGTAGGCTTAGATATGCGGGTATGGACACATTTGCACTTCATATTTCATTTGTTCTTTCATTTTTACCGAGGTAATTTTTTTTTCTTTTTTTATGCAGGTGTGCAACGTTTTATTTCACGCAGATGTTGCTTGAATGCTTAATACAGAATGAATTTACATGTATCGGCAGGTAATTTTAAACTTATTTAAGGATAAATAAATAAATAAATTGTATGTGGGTAAAAAAACAAATGAAAAACATTGCTAACTATAAATGGAAGATATTGCGATTGATTCGAAGCTCACTAATTGATTGGTGATGATATAAGTTGAATTCAGATAAAGAAACTAGGTGAGCTACAAGGAGTAGTATTGAGACCCCACAAGGGTAGTCCGTGCATTTGTTTAAGACATAAACAAAGTATGGGAGGAGAGGGGGGACAATTGAGGCCACTTCATGTCAGAGTCTGTTCCTATGAGATCAGAATGAAAAATTTCAAGAAGAAAAATGAGTTTTTGGACAAATTGCTATTTCGCACATATTGACTCCCCTCGAGCAATCACTGCCATCTGGGACTGCGGATCTCAACCCCAATGGATCCCTATGAATGTCAGGATTTGATCTTTGATCAGTTGGTCCGTCTGGGAAAACCCGCCAAACAGGGAATTGCGAGAAAGGCCGCTAGGATCGCTGTCATCTCAACCCAGTCGGAAGCAGATAAAAATTATATTTTTTTAAAGGATCACCTATAAACCTTACTTACATAATCCTAAAATAAGGAAATTCTAATAATATTGTTTTGTTGTAACGGGGAGGTTTGCTTCTCAAAGAACGTTAAATTAACGTTGGCGGTTAAATGATTAAATAATGATGTTAGTTGTGGTATTTAATCCCACGTAAAATTTTATACAATAAATGCAAGGGAATAGAATTAAAAAATCTTACCACCTCAGGCGGGACTCATACAATACAGAAATTTATACACCTAACATATACCTGTATATACAGCAAACCGTTTATAGTTTCAGCATGGAAACGACTCCAACAAGTACACATAAGCATGGTCTACACCAGTAGACGGAGGTTATGGGTGGAGAGTTGATGAGGATGAGTAGGGAGGAGTCCTGGAAGTTGTTGTTGAAGACATCTCAGCGTCCTCTCTCACCTTGAAGTGTCTCTATTCACGGCCCCTTGCGAAAGACAACAATGCCGCCCTGTGTCTGAACCACGGGAGCCCATCACCCGCCATTAGAGAGCCAGGATTTGACGTCTCCTCAATCTGTCACGTTGAACGACTGACCTAACTGTACTCCTACGAAGGCATTGCTCTCGCTTCGGCAGGCGGACCTTTGTTTAGCCACTACTTCCGAATTTCCTCAAGACAAAAATTTGTTTGTTTGGCAACATGGCAGAAACTCTTTCAATTTTAACATTGTCTCATCAAGAGGAGTGAACACATTTTTGCAGATTCATTATCCCGAACCTTCTACAACTTATATAGTTCTTTAAACTGTTAAACTAGTAAAAATATTTCTTAAACTGTACCCAAGCAAACTCCTTACTCCACAATGATCTCAAAATCCCTTTAGCTAAGGACGTCATTACAACCTGTTTTAATAAATTCCACTCTGGCCTATCCATGCATCCCAATCCTTTAGCCCAAACTCTATCCAGTAATACCCATCCTAATAACCAACCACGTCACCTGAATAGGTAATATGGTCGCGTAACCTCCTCATTGCCAACACATCATAATAACAATAATATGAAAAAACAAACCTGTAAATATTGATTTAAGAGTACTGTCATTAGGCAGCTTCTCCATCAAGCAAAGTACACGCTAATGTATGTATTTTTTTGTATAACAGTTCTTTTTCATTTTTTAATTTTTAAGTTAGCTTATATTGTAAATATTATTATTACTACTATTAACCAGCACATTAAAAGTTGTGCAAAATGTGTTGAATGTAAAAACTAATAAAGTTTTAAACAATTATGCGAGCGAATAGAATAAAAAATCTACCTGTCCCAGCCAGGACTCGAACCTGGATCTCCTGCTGCCCGGGCCAGTGTGCTACCACTTGCACCACCGTGACGAGCCAGATAACTTATTAAATTATAATAAACCCAACACACTAGCGAGAGTCTAACCTACGAGAAAGACGAATACCTCGTCTTATGCTTGAAGGAGCTGACATTGTCTAGCTATTTATTACCACTCGATATATATATANCAACCAAATAACGTTTATAAATATTAATTTTTTGTGGTATTTGACCCCACGAAATTTTTACTAATTTTTAGTGCAAGGGAACAGAATAAAAAATCTAACTGTCCCAGCCAGGACTCGAGCCTGGATCTCCTCCTATCCAGGCCGGTGCATTTATTCGTCGGCCTCAGAGGTTAGATTCTCGACACGAATTTAATAACTTATCAGACTTGTCTCGGTAGCATAATTGGTAAATGCCCCGGCCCGAATAAAAAAAAAAAAATTCAACACATTTTTTTCGTCATTTCGGAAAATTATATTTCCTTCTTCAGGGCCAGACCACCATAATATACAACAATAAAGAGAGTACCACAATTCAGTTTGCAATATACTTTATTTTAAAATACTCGCATATTTTTTTAATTTAAAACTTTCAAAAATTAAAAACAATTATGAGTGATTCATTCGATTAGAAAAATGATATATAAATGATAAGGCAATTTGTACAAAGACTTTCTTACAACTTAACTAAATATGTGTAATTTCTTACAAATCAGTTTGTGGAAGGTAAGGACATAGGATATGAATTTATTAATTGCTTAAGTAACCTACTTATTCCCGTTAATCAACCCTCAACCCCCTTTTTATATTCGCCAGAAGCATTAAATAGCGAAATAAATATAAAGAAAAATTGATAAAAAATAATAGAATATTATTCATTGCGATTGATTCGAAGCTCANTTATATAAGAATAAAAACACATTATATTATTACAATAAATAGAAAAAAAATTGACGAATAAATGTTTTTATTTGCACTTTTTTACTGGAACAAAGACATAAATAATAAATAAATAAAATTAAGGCTTGTTTTTTATAAACCGTCGGCTCAAGTTTGCCATGAAAACAGGAATAAATACCGACAAGTAGATCTTAAAAACTATAATTATAACAATAATAACAATAGCTTCTTATATAAAGTAATTAATAAATCAATAGTATATGGAATATCAGTGTATTGACGAGCATGTACTCGAATACATGTTAAATACACATATCCATACACTTGCATCTGCAAACATACCTATGTCCATAACAAATTCAAACATAAATACCTATAACAGGAGTATACAATCTGTATAAAAGTATATAAGAAGATTTCTTATAAGGAAATCAAGCTATTCAGTGGGTACCATAACGTGCAAAAATTTAATATTCTAATGAAGAAAAACCACAAATGTTATTAATTCAGAATTTTATATATGTATATAACACTTAATTTTAATAACACAATACAGTTCATCCTAGTTTTAATATCTTCATTTATATAGAAAATTATATTTGTATTTACATGTAATATGAAATATTATACATTCAGTTATCACTTAAATTATTAATTTATACCAGTAAGTGTGTTTATATTGTAATAGATAGATTTATTTATGTATTATATATAATATGAACAATTCTGTTATATTAAAAGATAAAAGTACCATTATACTAGTGGTAGATGCCCACATCGATATAGTGGGTAGGTTACATTAGTAAGGTTATGATGACGTGCAGATCTATGACATAGCTGTAACTATTAATGTATCAGTCTCGGTAAGTTATCTGAAATTTCAAAATAATAATGATAAAAAATGTTTAGATTACTTATTTAAAAATAAGGAAAGTTAATCAATACTTTTATTGATTTTATAATTAGCGTCATATAAAAATTGTAAAAAAATGTTTGTGTGTATTTTCAGCCCTGAACAGGACAAATATTGTAGCCTAAATTATTTCTGTATTTGTGTGTGTGTGTATATCTGTAGGCACTATAGTAATCGAAATTTCAAATAAACTAATATATATAATTCCAATTTTTCCTTAAATAATTGTACATCAAAACAATCCTTTCCCAAGACAAATTAAAATTATCATTTCTGCATTATTGAAAATTTGTTACAAAAAAAAAAATTAAATTGCAAACCACTCAGACATATGTGTCGCTGAATCAATATCAATGTCACACCCTGCCTAAAGTAGTTATAAAGCTTCTTGCTTTCAAATTTTCGTGAAAAACAAACTATTTGTGGGAAGATAAAATAGACATTGCTTGAATATGACCCCCATACCGTCATCCCCCCTATATATACACATATATNTATATATATATATATATAATCATTTTGGTCTAGCAAATGTCTGAAACATTGATCGGAAGATCATAAATATTGATAAATATAATCTGAATATATTGTTACAGTGTCAGCAGACTTTTAAGCTGAAAATTAAGCAAAATTTAACTTGAAAATTATATATTTTAATTATTAGCCTCTTAAGAAGGCACTATTAGTTACAAATCAAACCAAAATGATAAATTTTTAATTAAGGTAGTTATTCAATAGTAGATGTTTTTTGTTGGAGTTCGGACAAGGTTGATCCAAAAAATACATATTTTAAAAAACGTGAATTTCTTATTAACTGTCGACTTTTCGGCTTACATTGTAAGCCTTCTTCAGGGTTATCACGAAGGCAAGGGGGGATGTCTTACCACCTGGATCAAATGTTCATGACTGAGAATACCATCTTGAATAGCTACCAGTCATGATAATGGTCATTTAAGAATGTAAATACGAAATTTGAATGAAGATTATAGAGCCACCTTTTGTGGTTCACTCTTTCTTCACAAATTGCTCTTTCCAGCTTGTAAGAACAAATAAAATTATTCTGTTCGTTCCACTAAAAATTGTTAAAATTTACGTGGGATTATATACCACAAAAAAATAATATGTATAAAATTAAAAACATTCATTCTCTACTCAGCGCAGAAGAAGCCATCACATGATGTGCGAAAGCTCGGCAACTATCAACAAATTGACACGGTCCCACCCGGAAGAAGAAACGGTAAATACATTTGACGACCGTCAAAGCCTACGTGAACATAAAATTAAAAAGTTAAAAGTATATAACGAGAGTGGTTTAAACAGCTTGACAATGTCAGCTCCTCCGAGTTAAGACGATATATTCGTCGGCCTCGGAGGTTAGACTCTCGACACTAGTGCGGGGAATTTAATAACTTATCAGACTTGTCTCGGTAGCATAATTGGTAAATGCACCGGCCCGAATAGCAGGAGATCCAGGTTCAAGTCCTGACTGGGACAGTGAGATTTTTTGTTCTGTTCCCTTGTACTAAAAATTTTTATAAATCATCTACTCTTACCTATGTACTTCTTTGATAAAACATTGTGAATTTGCTTTGTTTATGTTGTTACAAATATATGTCTGCATGACGGACATTTGTTATACAATGTAGAATGGTCTCTAACAAACACTTGAGAATTTTGCTTTGGATTTATGCATTGATATCATTGCAGGATTTTAGTGCTCTGGACGAAGCGGAAATACTTGTAAAACCACATGCACTCTGCAAGTACTCCGAACAAGGAATGGTTTCCGTCCAGAACTTGTCAATGGCGTCTCTCTATATATATCTATTTTACGTCAATCGTTCAAGGACAATACGACACCAGTCAAACGGAAACAGAACGCTTCGCTTAGGCAATAACACAACGTTCACAAATGAAATGATCAATTTCGATCATATGCCTAGATCATACAAAAGTGTGTAAAATAATCATTTATGACTTATGATAATTATTCTATTGAATTGGTATTCATCAATATTCGCTTTGGTTTGACGCTTACAACTTGTTTCTCATCAACCTTCATTGTTACTGTGAGTTTATTTATTTATTTTTTTCCAATTTCAAGTTAGGTGTATATTTCAAAAACTCAAGATGTCTCTACACATAGCATATTCTTGAGATAAAGTTCTTATTTTTGTCAGGAAGTTTTGTAGTCTGAGCAGGCACCCCAAGTTTACAATATACATGCATTGGAACTGAAGAAGTTTTTTTTTTTTTTTTAATTAAAATATAAGATAAGTAAATTATATCAACCCACTAGTTAAAAAAAAAAAAAAAGANTGGCAAAAAAAAAAAAAAAAAGATTTAATTTTGAGGTAATTTTGTTGACCGTCTAGTTTTATGAAGAGAGGATTATCAGGAATTCGGTCTTGGTAGTTGGAGAATTAAAAATTACTTTGTAACCAAAAATTTTTTATTTTAGCCAAAGTTTCGGTCTGAATTTCAGGCCTTCATCAGGGCTGAATATGAAAGAGAATTATTACATATAGACATATTTCTATATTATTTTTATTTTATCATTCTACTATATATATTATCAAGGCTTTGGCTGGTTTGATATATTAGATTGATTCTAAAAAGGCGGTCAAAAATATATCTTAAGCCTTCTTCTTCTTAAATCCCGAATCACATTCTCCGACAAATCTAACATTAGTAAATGACTCCTCTGACCGAACCCCGACTATCTCCTCCTTCTAAAAACTTTTTTGGTTACAAATTAGTTTTTAATACTGTAACTACCGAATTCTTGATAATAAATAATAGGAATAAACTAATTTATTCCCCTCCTTTCTCAAACTCTCTCTCTCTCTCTTCTATAGAGCAGCTGGAATAATTGCTCAAGTCGGTTTTGCTCTTAAAGGATCGCCATTTGCAAGTCCTGCAGGAGTGTTTCCCCTCCTCCTTTGAAGAGATCCTCCGTTCCTGAAGAGGCCGATGGACGGGCATGATTAAGACGGTACGAACAGAAGGAATTGGCGTAGCTTGCGTGCCTGGAAACAGGCTCCGGAGATAAGATCAGCTCTTAGGATATCCTTCTAGGGCTGTGCCTCCTTAACTGGCTCAAGCAGAAATAAAGTGGTCTTGCTTCGGGAAAAAACCTCTCGCGAGTACTAGAAATTCTCTCGTTTGCCAATCTATCCGAGATACATCTACGCGCGTGGAATATTTTACTTAGCTCTCTTATGAGGGAGGAATCTTGTAACATTTTTTGAGATTAGTTAACTATCATACCTTCTATTATCCCTCTTCATTGGTTTCTGCAAACCATCTTCTGTTAGCGAGCGTTTTCGGACGTTGTTCATCCTCGTGGCCGAATACATGTGTTCACTGTCACTGTCTGTATTCAACTCTGTCACATGTATTCGGCCACGAGGATGAACAACGTCCGAAAACGCTCGCTAACAGAAGATGGTTTGCAGAAACCAAGAGGGATAATAGAAGGTATGCTAGTTCTATATTCATTGGTAGTGATATTAACACTAAATTATTTAGTTAAATATATTTGCTATGAGAGGTTGTGATGATCAGAAGGAGAAGACAGTCGGGGTTCGGTCAAAGGTTCATTATTAAATAGAAACAAATTGGTGAGCCAATATGGTTTTATTAACAGGCTGTTCTTGTACTTATTTTGCTCGATATTATTTTTTTCATTTATTATTATTGTTGTTTTATGTTTATTACAGAGCTCTGAGGAAGGCCTGAAATGTAGGCCGAAACGCTGGCAAAAATAAAAACATATTGTACAAGAAATGCTATAAATAAATAAAATTTAACGTGGGATTGCATACAACAACTAATATCAATATTTATAAAAATATATTGATTCACCAATTTGTTTTTATTTAACAAAATACCTTTAACTGAACCCCGGCTATCTCTTCTACTTTAAATAAATTTGATTCGAACCCAATTTGTAATTAATAACAATAAGAATGTCATTAACTAAGCAGCATTCATACTGAATACCTTTTTATTAAGTAATGTCATTTATTATTTATTAACTGTTATTTATCGAATTTAATGTTATTTCCTTCTCCTTTTTTTTTTTTTTTTTTTTTTTTTTTTTTTTTTTTTTTTTTTTTTTTTTTTTTTTTTT
>KZ808097.1:67437-78535 GCA_000696205.2 Oncopeltus fasciatus | reverse complement strand
TATATATATATTTTAGCATAGTTTAAATTTTTATCATTCTACTACATATATTATCAAGACCTTGGCTGGTTTGTTATATTAGATTGATTCTTAAAAGGCGTTCAAAAATACATCTTCAGCCTTCTTCTTCTTAAATCACGAATCACATTCTCAGACAAATGTGACATTTGTAAATGAGACTCACCTAGAAATTTTTCTGGGAAGCAATGCATTGCCTGCCATTGGAGGATTTAAGACAGGACTCTGTGAACTAGAATGTACTAAACTTCAAACAATGCAAAATGTTCATCCTACGGTCACTGCTTTGCTTTTGTTTCGCTTCATTTCAGCGGCTCTCTAATACAGTGACATCATCAGTCAAACATGCATAGGACTGCATCTTGATACCCTATTCTCCTGGAACATATATAATAGCGCGAAATGAGGGATGACACCCCTGTTTTCTCAAGGGTGCAGCACTTGAGTTTGAGGTAATCTCAGATCCGCAGAGAGCTTGACACCCTGGGTAGGTGAATTCAATATGGCTAACTCAGCTATGGCTAAACTCCTAAATCATATCCACAATCGAAACCATATCAACACTGATTTTAGTCTTTAACCTCAATTATTTCTTCGCATCTTTTTATTTAATTAAGTAATTTTTTATTTCTAAAAACTAAGTCAAACACTTTACCTCAAGTACTATGAACAATTTGGCTTTTAATGAATTCCATTATCTTTTAGCATAGCGTTTAAAAGGCCAGGCTGAAGTAAATGGATTTCTTCTTTGGTACAAAATACCACTTAAAGGTATTTCGAAAAAAACTTCGGTGTGCCGTTACAAAGAAAACTGAAACATAAATTCTCCAAGACTTATTTATTTTATAAAAATCATGATAATTGTGTTAAAGTAATTCCACATTTCATTATTAATTTGAACCGTACGATTCAAATTATTTATTTTATGTTTTCATTTTATTTTTTATTTTATGCTTGATTTAATTGATATATTGTGTAAGGCAATAAGATTCTTGCCTCTCTTAAGAGATATATTATTTAATTGATTACGTAAATAATCATATGTTATTTATTAATAAATGTCATTTTCACACTTTGTGGCATGAAAGTGCTGCAATTTTTTTTACATAAAATGAAATCTTGAAATTATCGTTTTCATGGTGCATATATATGAATTATATTGAATTTGCACTTAATTTGGAATATTTAAAAAAACATATAGCTATTTTAATGTCAAATAGAGAGTTTGTGACCGTAGAAATCATTAGTAGATTTTTTTTTTCATGGGGTTTTGTCAAGGTTGATCCAAAAAATGGTAAAAAATAAAAACAAACATTTAAAAAATGGGTATTTTTATTACCTGCCGACGATTAGGCTCCATAGCCATCTTCAGGGCTATCAGGAAGGCGAAAAGGGAGATCTTGTCACCTGGATCAAATGTGTTCATGACTCCACACCAGTTATGAATATTTGATCCAGGTGGCACAACGTCTCCTCTCGCCGTCATGACATCCCTGAAGATAAGTTACAATGTAAGCCAAATCGTCGAGTGATTTTTTTTTTTTTGTCCTGGTGAAGAGTGTAAGGAGAGCATTCATCAAAAGGACATCGGAGCGGATTGTTTGCTGAAGACAGAGGCGACACACTAATGACAGGGCAATGTTGTGGAGGCCCATAACTCAGAGAGAGAGACAGCGACGCATATATATGGTAATGGTCATCACGGCATACAAGCTGAGAGGACGGTAACCGGAGACCGGGGGCATTAAATAAGGAATGAACACATCTGATGAGGAGATTATTGAAATGGAAGCGAGGGGAGGGAGCAGTATTGCCTCGGTCAGGCAGTAAATCTGGCCTCTGATGGACGAGATTGCGGTCTGATGAATAGGCCTTTGAAGGCCTCCAGCCTGGAGGTTGTGGCCAGGATACAATGGTCCTTCCTTGGTACTTCTCGCCTACCCTAATTCAGACGTCACCAAAACCATTATCGACATTCCTTACATCATTAGCAAGCTAAGCTTGCTTACCAAAAAAAAAAAAAAATAAATAAAAAAACGTTGCAAATTTACTGTTCATTTAAATCATGGTGATAATTGTGGTAAAGTAATCCCATATTTCATTAATTATTTGATTTATACAGGAAGCTGGAAAAAAAAACTCTACCTCAGCCGGGGAGTGAACCCGGGTCCCTCACTTTCCGGGCGGGTGCGCTACCATTACAAAACAGAAAGAGTTGAGAATAATTGTGAGGACCTGCGTTCGATTCCTGGCTAAGATAGTTTTTTTTTTTTTTTTTTTTTTTTTTTTTTTGAAAAANATATATTGATAATTGAACATTTATTTTAAAATTTCCTTTTAAAGCAAAATCTGTTCTTTTTCCTGAGTGACATTCTTAAGACACATAGCTATTGAACATAAGCAATACAATACATTTTCTACTATGTAAAATAAATTATGTACACATATGTAAAGATCAGAGAAATATATATATATATATATATAAAATAAAATAAAAATAAATAAATAAAAATATTTAAAAAAATACAGAAAAATAAGAAAGAACTTAGCGTGTACTTCACTTGATGGAGAAGCTGCCCAATGGCAGAACTCCTTAATCTCTATTTACAATAAACAGGTTGTTTTTTTTTGTTTGTTTTTTTCTCTTCATATTATTTCTTTTTTATGAAGTGTTGGTAATGCGAAGGTCACGGAGCCATTTCCTATTCTGGCGTCGTGGTAGATTATCAGGATGGGTAATACTGGATAGAGTTTGAGCTAAAGGATTAGCATGCATGGAAAGGCCAGAGTGGAATTTATTAAAACGGGTTGTGATAACTTCTTTTACAAACGGGATTTCAAGGTCATTGTGAAGTAAGGAGTTGGCAACGTAATAGGGTCCATCAACTATGATTCTTAGGATTTTGTATTGGAAGGACTGTATTCTTTGGATGTTGGATGGTTTAGCAGTTTCCCACAGTTCGACTCCATACGTCCAGATAGGTCTCAGTAACGTCTTATAAATGGTAAGTTTGTTGGTCACAGTTGAGGTTG
Source organism: Oncopeltus fasciatus (assembly GCA_000696205.2). NCBI lineage: Eukaryota > Metazoa > Arthropoda > Insecta > Hemiptera > Lygaeidae > Oncopeltus > Oncopeltus fasciatus. Next base: position 75,484 of record KZ808097.1, on the reverse strand, counting down.
ACTTTTTTACTCATTTAAAATTCTACTCTTCTATGATTTTTGTTTTAGAATATTAATTAGAAATTTTTCGAAATAAAATAATTTTAAGAATATGAATTTTAAAATAATCTTTTTGAGGCAGTATTAGTGGATATACGACGAAAAATAGACAAAAAAAAAAATTATAATTTCTCAATACATTTATCAAAAAGAAAATAGTCAACTCAAAGCATAAACTATAGTTAATTTTAGATTTTATCAGTCAATTTGAACATTTTGTTGTGCTCTGACCACGCTAATAATTAATGAGAAATCTCAAAGTAGTACAAGGAACCTACATGTCAAATCCATGAATAACAGTTCGGTATTTTTTGGTTTTCAGTTATTATGATTTCACTGTAGTAGGATATCAATTTTTAAAAAATAATAAACAAAATAAGGGAATTACATTAATTTAGTCTCCCACCATATCCAACACAAGCCATCTCTTTAACGTTGGAGATAAGGCGAAACTAAAAAAAAAGGCGTACCTAACAAGCGTTTGTTTACACAAAATGACCTGTCGATGAAAATTACTTAGGTCCTTAGACAATATTGAACTAGTATTAAACCTCAATCTAACCTTCCTAAGATCAGTAATATAAGAAGTTAATCACACAAGGGATAGAATTTAAATCCCAAATGTCATCAAATTCCGTGAAGATGTTTCTATGAAATTCTTGTATAGCGTCATGTTGGATCTTCTTAAAGTAAGCAGATTCCTTAAAGATGATCATAAACAAGAGGATGTGTCTAATTCGATCTTAAAACGATGAGGGGAAAGATAATTTTGCTGAGGCTCCAAGCCGACCAAGCGGTGAACGAAGGAGGGTGGCGCTCAATGAATATTAATGAAAGCTGGGGTTTAGGTTAAATCTGTTGAGACGAAGCGACTAAATTCGCACGGGATTGATCCTGAGGGGGGTTATAAAGTAAAGGATTAAAAGTTTTTGTGCCATATAGTCTCCCTAAGTATTGGTGTTCTTGGTCACTTTGGTATTTTCAAAAGTATTCCGTAAAGATTTTTTTTTTTTTTGGAGATTGCGGGAGCGTAAGTAAGGCCTAAGTGGGAGTATTTAATTGGAGAAGTTTCCTACTTACTTGGACCGTAACTTTTTTTAAAATTTTTTTAGACACTTTATTTATGAATTACATCCTGCAAATCGTGCATCATGCAATGTGCTCTCAAAAGATATAATAAATATGTATAAATAAAATAAAAATATACAATATAAATTGTAGATTTATCACTTCCTCAAAATTGTAGATTTACTNAACTGTAATAAATATTTATTTAAATTAGCGTGTACTTCACTTGATGGAGAAGCTGACAATGGCAGTACTCCTAAATCACTTTTTACAATATTTACAATTGTTTTTTTTTTTTTTTTCTTAATTGTTATTAGGAAGTGTTGGCAATGAGGAGGTCACGGGGCCATTTCCTATTCAGGCGGCGTGGTAGATTATCAGGATGGGTAATACTGGATAGAGTTTGGGCTAAAGGATTCATTAAAACGGGTTGTGATGACGTCTTTAACCAAAGGGATTTCAAGGTCATTGAGGAGTAAGGAGTGACAACGTAATAGGGCGCAACAACTATGATTCTGAGGATTTTGGATTGAAAGGACTGTATTCTTTGGATGTTGGATGGTTTAGCAGTTCCCCACATAGGGACTCCATACGTCCAGATAGGTCTCAGTAACGTCTCATAAAAAGTTAGTTTGTAAGTCACAGTAAAGGTTGACTTGCGGCTTAGTAGCTTGTAAAGTTGTCCAAGTCTCCTATTTTGTTCCTGTCTTTTTATTTTTGTGTTCCATGTTTGTCAGGAGTCCAGATGAAAGCTCAGGTACCTGACGCTATAGAGATATTAAAGTAAATTCTGCCAGGTTGTTTCTTCCTTCGTGTGAACGTAACATGACAGCATTTGTCTTCGTTGACCTAAATGCACCAGCGCTGGCACCAACGCTGTATGTCCATGAGATGCTGATGGAGATATTTCCTGGCAGTATGTCAATCGGCATCGGGAAAAAGGATTGCTTTTGTGGACCATAACCAACGCAATTTCGTACAAGTATGAAAATTGGGCACCGAATATCACTGAAATGATATTAATAATAATTCAGACCAATTCATTTTGTAAAAAAAAAAAATGCCCAAATGCAGCTATGGAAATTAAATTATCAGTTAAGACGTAATAACTTAGGAGAAGAAAAGCTTATCTGCCTCATACCGCAACCAAGGTATGTTGACTGGAGGAATCATTGATGCCACAAATTTATTGGAGATTATTTTATTAGAATTTTATGTAACAAATAACGACCGGAAGGAGAAGAACGCAGTGTGGGGGAAGGTCCCGCCCACCCAAGCCAGGTGGGTTCTAGCACCCTAGTAACCTGGCAAACCTAGCAACCTAGCAAACCTAGAAAACCTAGCAACCTAGCAACCTGGCAACCTGGCAAACCTAGCAAACCTAGCAAACCTAGAAAACCTAGCAACCTTGCTAACCTAGCACCCTAGCAACCTAGAAAACCTAGCAACCTACCCTGATAAACATAAAAACAAGCAAAAAGTATAAAATTTTTGGTATAAATTTCAAGTCGATAAAGATACACACTGCTTATATGTTTACAATATATATTAATTTTGAAAAATTAGCCCTTAGGTATTTTTATTATGTTATGTTGCTGAAAATCTTTTGAATGAAACTATAAAAAAAAGAACTCAAAATAGTGATGAATTAATAAATAAATAAATCGAAAAGTTTATATTGATGAAAAATGATGAATGTCGCAGCATGTGGGTGCGAAACCCGCCTGAGGAATAAAAACGCAATGTACAGCATAGATAAAGAGAAAACCGCTATTACTCTTTACCGCTATAAATAGATAATTAATAAAATTTAGAGGATTGCGTTTGATGAGGATTTTTGAGTTAATTAAATTTTAAATGGTTGAAATCGTTTGAGGGGGGAAATCAGACCAACCCAATTGTCAAATCATTGCTGACTTTGTTATTTTAACGTGAGCTTTTCACAACAATTGCTATAATCGCCCCAAAACATTTTAGGGGGTAGTTGATGATAGATTTTTTATTCTATTCCCTCGCATTAATTGTGTTCTATAATCTTCCTTACTGGAGGGCGGTACTCCTACTTCAACCAATAAGCCTGATCTGAAAGCTTCTTCAGCCATTTTCAGGTCAGTATGGTGAATCGAATCTATCGGCGCATACAACATATACGTAATCTATTTTGGATATATCCAGCGCGCTACCTGACAAAAACATGTTATATTATGGGGCCACTTAGATTTTTAGTACATTGATTGTTTGTCTTTTTTTAGATCCATAATGTAAGGCAACCATGACTGAATCCTTTCAAATGTTAAAACTAAGATTTTAATTTTGTCAGTACAAACAATATTTTCGCTATTAATTGTAAGCTGTAGAATAATTTTTTTTTGTTTAAAAAAAAAGCTAAAAATTATGATTCTAGTTTTCTTTAGTTGCCACTAGATTCAATTTAGTGTATCTAAATTTCTATTCTTTACGATAGAATCTTTTTCGTTTTTAGTTCGGAGAAATTAACGGAAATTTGAAAAAAAAAAAAAAAAAAAAAAAAATCTTTGCAATACTTTCAGAATCACTATACCTAAAGTTGGAAGGGGGGGGGGGGTTACAGTTAACTCTGATTCCATGAGTCTTTTATTAGTAAAGTATGCACTTAATTTTACCGATAAAATTTCTCCACAATTACTTTTTTTTGTTTGTCCATAAATATAATGCGCATATTTTCTGTCTTTATACATTCATTTACATTATATGAGGATAGATTTGTTTTTAATTTATTTAAGAGTTTCTTATTTTATTGAACTATTTCACAATCAGGCAACCACCATGTACCATAGTTATTAGGTTTTTTATGCAATCATTAGCAGCAGAAAATATCTCATCTAATTAAAGTTATTAAATTAAAGAAATACATTTAATTACATTATCTATGCTATTTGTTAAATCAATTTCTGTGAAATATGCTAAATTTAACAATTTTGATCAAACAGGATCTTTGAATTTCCAAAATATGCAGGTTTATTTGTCGTGCGTTCATGTAATTTACAGGAAAATGATCAATTCCACAATGTGGTGGGTGTAAAATTTTCCACATCAACTTGTGAGAAATATTACTGGATCAATAGTTGACTTAGTGCCCAATTACAAACATAATTGCGTTGGTGATAAATCTTTCAAGCTAACTATATTAAGCATATCTAAAAGTTATTCAATTATTTGCCTTTACACTCTAGGAAGCGAAAATAATTTATTTTAAATTATGCTTAAATTATCACTAGAGACCTGTATTCCTGGTGGTGAATATATGCAGCACATTTAAGTAGGAAAAAAGCATATACCCTCTGACAGCTATTGATTAAAGATTAGTTACAAGATTAATGGGTATGGACTATCACAAGCTATTTCCAGATAATTACTCCTTCAGACAGGGCACTACATAGTTTTTCCGTAAAATATATAATTTATACCGATGAATATATAAGTTGCTCGTTATTTCCTGTATACATAATATAGTACATCTAGTGTCACTAATGGGTATTTCTAATTCACATTTGTGAAATAAAATTCCTATAATATCATACTGTAGTATTATGGTTATATGAATTTATAACTTTAAAAAATCTGCGTCATAAAAACATAATATTTAAACATAGACTCATAGTGATTTATTATTATATATTAATCGAAAATTTTTATAATTATAGGAAATATTAATGACTAACATCTAGTGTTTCTTTTATTTATTTATTTTTTTTTTATTATAGGGAAATTTTATAGGAGAAATATTAGAAGCTAAAAAGGACTTATTTCTAGACGGAGATGACTGAGCATTCTTATCAGCATGGGGACTATTTTATTTATATATTTTTGACTATTTTTACTATTTTCACTCACTTGACATAATATTTTATTGTATGTAAAGTTTTTTCCGGGTTGGACCGTGTAAAGTTTTTGATGGTTGCCGAGCTTTCGCACATCCTGTGATGGCTTCAATATTGGCCCGGGAAAACAACTACTATCGACGGACAATCAGAGAAGCCATCGAAATAGCGAAAAATCCTAGGAATATCAACAGGGAGGATGGATACAGGCTCAGCAAGAATTGGAAAACCAGCGCTAATCGATAAGAGTGTCCAACTAATCGATAAGAGGGTCCATCCAATCGATAAGAGGATCCAGCCAATCAGCGAGCAGGAAAACAGGATCAACCAATGGGAAGACAGGCTTCGCCCAAGGACCGGACAGCGCCGGGGTAAAATACCCCTGGATTTGAAGACAGCTCTCATTCTCTATTCAGCCCTGAAGAAGCCATCACAGGATGTGCGAAAGCTCGGCAACCATCAAAAACTTTACACGGTCCAACCCGGAAAAAACTTTACATACATCTGATGACTGTGGAAGCCTACGTGAACATAATATTTTATTATTATTTTCGTCAGGAGGAACACGATTGTTAGTACTAGCCCTTAATTCATTATCTTTAAAATTTACTTTAATAGCATACTTTTCAATAATATTTTTTTTTACACATCGCACATTTATAAGCTTTTAGTTTTTATAATTTTGATATCTGAAATACTAGCGCAGTTCAAAAAATACTTTATTAGGTAATTTTTTCACTTTAATCAATAAAATAATTGATTTTTGACAGTTAGTTATCGCATTGACTTTGTTGTTTTGGATGTTCTAAATTGTTGAATCACGTGGTAGTTACAAAAGTTTTTTATTAGACACTAACGTCGCTGCACTTCGCACGTCAATATGACGTCTGACTCTGTATTAGTGCTGACGTCAATGTGACATCACGTCATAGGGGCCAGCCTTATTTGACTAATTCTTTCATTCCCAGTCACCTGCCTTTCTCACGCGCAAAATATTTTCAAAGGAAGCCAGGAATAATATTTAACAAAAGTCCGTCATACAGGAGCTACCTAACTACCATATTACATTTCGTATACAAATCTATATTAAACTAGAGTAAATGTCAAAATTTAATTTACTATTATTATTCTGTAATTTTTTATGGAATATAATATATGATTTATAACCTTCATGTTCAATAAATTTATGCGGGAAATTTGCTATAAAACGTCCTAAATTTAACCAAATTATATGAACTTTATTAAATAAGAGCATATTTATAGGCTCCTTCTATACTATATATTGTTTTTCTGTTTTAAGTTAAAATAGTGAAAACAATTTATTTTTAATAAATAGTAAACCATAAATAGTAAATATATATTTGGTTGTGGTTTATTAGCCCACGTAAATTTTAAACAATTAATGAGGGGAATAGAATAAAAATATCTATCTGTCCCAGCAAGGACATTCCTATCTGTGTAACGGAAGCATTTCGGCCCGGGAAGAAGGAGATCCAGGTTCGTCTCCTGGCTGGGACAGTTAGATTTTTTATTCAATTCCATTGCATTAATTGTTCATAAATAGTAAAATTTTGCTAAATACAACTTCATCAAGCATAACAGAATTCTGTAAAAATGCTTTGACAGTTAGTCAAATAGTTTAAGGGAAGTCATTTTTAAGTGTAGAACATTTATTTTTCCTTTGGAAATACCCAGCATCATCAGACAAAATAAGAGCATCATATCAGTGCTTGAAAAACAAGAGAATCGTCAGGAAAAGAGAGTGTCACTTAAGGAGTGAGGAGTGTTCAGAATGACGCCAATAAGAAACCATGGATTCTGACAGATAAATCTGATAAAATGATTTATCGACGAGTAAAGGGCGAGAAGAGAACACGTCTTTAAAATAGCCCTAAGACAAGTCAAGGACACCATATCCATCAAATGCGATACGTTCAGGAATGCCGCGTTCTCCCTCAAGTGAAATGTCAATATGATCTCATACTCCGTTTTACTTATCTCTGTTCATTGCCATTCGCGAAAATCGCTTAAGAAAGTAGGATTTTCGTAGTTATCTCTACATATTTCATTACGGAAAACGATTACTTAAAACGTATAAATTAATATAAGTTGACTGATGGTTAAGAGATTCTTGGTTCAATGCTAACAGTGCACAGTTTTTTTTCTTTCTGTGCTTCTGATTGTAATTCCCAAGAAGATTCCTGGAGAGCTCCTAGACAACCGAAATTGGGAACCATTCTTAATTAAATTTGAAATATTTAGGCGAGTACACGCTTTCTCTAGAGTGCCATGGGTCGAGAATAAATACATCCTTGACATATTTTCTCCCTGGGCTTATACAGTCTATAGAGGGACTGGATTTTGCAATATAAAATCTGAATAAAGTATTGTGAAAGTACATGGCAATTTTTTTTTTTTTTTTTTTGTAAGAGTCGAAAGAATAATTAAACTATATGTGAAATAGGTAGGTAGGTAGGATCGGGTTTAGGGGCGATCAACTCTAAGATTATTACGCCCACATCTCACATATCCGTTCTCGCAGGAGACAAGTAGACAACTTGTGTGCGTATACATATATACACACATAAACAATAAAATAATAAATAAATAAATAATTATAGATAATAAGTAACAATTTTGATGTATATCACAGTTTTTTTCTTTTCAATTACTAATTTTCCCTTTCTTTAATCTTTTATAATTTTAACATTAAGTCCACGCAGGAATAAATCATATGTATTTTAGAAGACCCGTCCTTTTTAGAACACTTATGAATTTTTCAACTGCTGAGGTGTTGTTTCCGAGGCAGTCTGTTAGTTTCCTGTTGATACCTTCAGCTGCAAAATGACGAAGATATTCTGGGCATTCCTCTACTATGTGCTTGACGGTTAGTCGGACTTGGCATTTGCTGCACTTTGGGAGTGGGTCCTTGTTTATCAGATAGATGTGCGTCAGGTTTGTATGTCCAATTCTCATTCTCGTCAGTGCTACTTCCTCTCTTCTATTTCCACGAATCGAGCTGTCCCATTGCTTAGTCGTGTCCTTAATTTGGCGCAGTTTGTTTTCAGATGATTCAGACT
>KZ808097.1:30848-67099 GCA_000696205.2 Oncopeltus fasciatus | reverse complement strand
TTGTTTTCCCAACATATATATATATATATATACATACGTACATTAAATATGTGTTTAGGGACCGTGGGAATAAAATCGATATCACAACAATTACTTTTTTTTTTTGCTGGGTTAGCCTCCCTTGCAACCACTTAGGGTCATTGGAGGGAGGGGCTATCTACAGGTTGCCACCCTTTTTTAAACACCCATGGCTCAGGACAAGCTTCTATATTATAAATAAAAGATTGACCTGGGCGGGATTTGAACCGATTGCGAGGATTGCGAGACCCGTACGGATCACGGATCCCCTGAGCTATCCCGGCGCCCCTGCACAACAATTATTACTAAACTTGTATATTAACAATGACTTAACACTTTAGATATCTATATACTTGAGTATATAATAAATGTAGTTTTGTAGATTTTTGGGGGGAGGAGTCGGTTTCGGTCAAGGTTGTGACGAAATAATAATCCTTCATTTAAAATAGTTTTATTTACTAAAAAACAAACAGTGTAGGAAAATCAATTAATGCAATGGAATTGAATAAAAAATGTAACTGTCCCAGCCAGGGCTTGAACCTGGATCTCCTGCTAACCGGGCAAGCGCGTTATCCGAATACGCTATCGGGAGAGACAGATAACTTATTAAATTCGCAGCACTAGTGTCGAGAGTCTAACCTACGAGAAGGACGAATACATCGTCTTATGCTCGAAGGAGCTGGCATTGTCCAGCTATTTATCGACTCTCGTTATTTACTTTTTATTTTCATTTATAAATATTAATTTTCTTTTTGGTAAAGACGAATTCATCTTTCTCGTAGGTTATCTGGCTCTCCCGGTAGCGTAATAGGATAACGCGCTTGCCCGGTTAGCAAGAAATCCAGGTTTATGTCCTGGCTGGGGCAGTAAGTTTTTGTTTTTTTTATACCCTTGCACTAATTAATTTAAATTTACATGGGATTAAAAACCACAAATAAAATGAATATTTATAGTATAGGAAAATATTTAATTTAATAAAAAAGTAGGACATATTGAAATGTTTAAGCCCCTAATATCATATATATATAGTTAGCTGATAGCTCTTGCATATTTTTCTTCTGGGAAATGTCTGACATTTAGAGTTAACATTCACGAGGTATACCGTCTTTTTATTACAAAAAAAAAAAATATGGAAACTATTTATTTTAAGATAAATTTAAATTTAAATTTTTTAGAAATGACATATTTTAATATGCAAAAGGAACGAAATGTCAGAATATGATATTTTAAATTAACTTTTATTATACCCTACTAGTTCTGTGTCATTCGCTGATGCCTCTTCAGGAGTGACGTCGGAGGCTTCTGAGCCTTGAAGGGTTCTATTTTAATTTATATGTATATTGTTTTTATTGTGGTATTTAACCCCACGTAAATTTTAAATAATTAATGCGAGGGAATTGAATAAAAAATCTATCTATAACCCACCCTCACCTTCGAGATTGTTTATTCTATTCCCTCGCATTAATTATTTAAAAGGTTCTATTTTAAGTATGTGTCTATTTTTGTATATTTATTTTAGATGCCATAAACCAATTTTGTCTCTTGTAGAAAGTAGTCAAATTGAATATATAGTAAATATCGATTGATACATTGATTATTCTTTTACCCTTAACCTTCATATAATATGTATTAATGTACTCAATGAAGCTTGATAGGGCTTGTTCCCGATGTGCCGCTTTTAAACACACACACACACACATCTCTACTTCAAGCTCTTAACAGTTAATTTCAAATAAGATTGTTTCATATATTTTGCTCTCCAACTCGTTGTCATAGTAATTAGTGGTAATAAGTGAGCAGCGAAGAGGGAAATATTGTTTTAACGAGACTTACATGCTTCATGACTCGCTACATAACTACAAGACTTTAGTAGTTAGAATTGTTACATTACACGTTGAGTCTGTCATATCTCTGGTGACTATAAACGGTAGGATATAAAAGTCATTATGTTCGAAGATTTTTTTAAACTTTAAACTTTACCCATTCATTGTACTGTAAAAAAAAAAAAAAAAAAAGAAGAAAAGGATTTTGTTTAAAATAATCCACTGAAGTTTTACTGATATTTCTCTTTAAAAATGGCCTTTTATCACTTTTCGGTTAGAAAACAGAAGTTGATGTTTTTTAATATATTTAATTTCTAAATAAGATGCATTCTACCGGACACACATGTCATATATCATGGCTACATAATGGCAAAGGATAACCCACCCATTTGTGAGGTCTGTGGACAACTTCCTACCATCAAACATATATTTACCGAGATCTTGAAATATAAAGAAACAAGGAAGAAATATAACTTAAATGGGACTCTAGACGAAATTCTATCGGATGACAATAAAGTCATCGACTCTGTAATGAACTTTCTGAAAGAGGGCAGACTATTAAATCTTATCTAGATGCATTTTCAGTATGCTTCTTTTCCATTCTCTCTCGATTTTTTTCTCATAAATTTCATAGTTTCCAAGCACAAAGAAATTGCTATCTACCTCCACAAAATAGCTATTCACGTGAACAATACATTTCATCTCACCAGTAACTATTGGCACAAGTGCCTTCTATACAAACTGAGGCGTATCCTCCCAAATACTCTCTATCTAATTATCCGCTCCTATTTATCCAACCTATTTTTCCGGGTCCGACAGGGATAAGATTACTCAAACTACTGCCCTGTAATAGAGGGAGTTCCTCAGGGCAGTGTGCTCGGACCCATCCTCTATATAATTTATACTTCTGACTTTCCAATGACAGCTGATACCCTCTCTGTTACCTTTCCCGATGATACTGCCATCATCGCATCAGATCATGATCCCACAGTTGCTATTAATATCCTTCAAGTACATCTCAACCCTATAGCCGCTTGTTGCAAGTCGTGGCATATAAAAATAAATTAAAGCAAGTGTGGCCATGTCATATTCACTCTCCACACCAAGCCTCCACTTAATCTCATCTTCAACGAAATTCCTATTCCCCAACCCGACCCCATAAGATACCTCGGTTTCTACTAGGACTTAAAACTTACTTGGAAAGGACACATAAGGCAAAAGAGACAAGACCTAAACTGACGCTACAGGCTATTATATAGACTAATCGGACGAAGATCAAAATAAACAATATACAAAACTATTATTAAACCTATTTGGACATACGGGGTATAGAACTCTGACGTACCGCTAAAGCTGCCAACATCTAACGCATCCAATCCTTCCAGTCCAAAGTCCTCAGAACAATTTTTAATGCTCTCTTCTACCCTTCACAATGACCTCAAAATCGACTTCCTCAAAGACCTTATTCCCAGTCGTTTCTCTAAATTCCATTTCCGCCTTATATAACATCCACCCTTGGCCTTAGCCAATAAACTATCCACCCAAACCCATCCCGATAATCCTACACGGCGACTTAAACGGATATGGTCCCGTGATCTTCTATAACAAGAGAAGTTGGAGGAGGGAGAGGGAGGGCGAGAGAGAGAGAGAAGAAACATGGTAGAAATAAAATTAAGATTTACACATCATCTCCAAATATTTTCGAAAATATGTCTCTTCTTTGGGAGACATTTCTCCTTTTTTTTTTTTTTTCCACTAAATACTATTAGGGTATTTCTTTTGAATAGAATTTAAAAAAAACTGGAGATATAATAAATATTTATTACTGATATTATTTTTACCCTCAACATTAATGAATGTTTGATCCATCAATATATTCAAATACATATTTCTTGTCTTCGTAAAAGCAGAAAGTAGAACTCGATTACTGAGTTAATGCATCAAGAAGGTGAGTCAAATCCGTTCTTGGCCACCATTCAAGAATCAAATCTCGTGAAAGAAATCTGATCTTATGGAAAGGATCCTATGTAATATGGTATATCAGCATATTCAGAAAAGGTATGCATTCATTCCCAGCAAGTATTGAGGATAGCTCTTGCATATTTTTCTTCTGGGAAATGTCTGACATTTAGAGTTAACATTCACGAGGTGCGATTAATCAGCCGATTGAGGCTCTCCGATATTCAGCCTCAGAATATAGTTTATTGTGATTAAAATTATAAAATATTTGTGTTCTGAAATCCAAAGCGATTAGTCCAGCTTAAGTATGCCAACCAATTTGCTTTACATAGAATGATGAGTTCACAAATTGATTAATATGAATTTAGCTGAGAAATAAAGAAACTCTTTATACAATAAAAAAATCGTACTACCTCAGCCGAAACTCGAACCCGGATCTCCTGCTTTCCGAAAATGAATGCTTTCCTAATGATAGGTAGTATCGTAGTTTTTTATTATATTACCTTGCATTTATTGTATAAAATTAATGTGGGATTAAATGCTACAATAAATATATTATTTATAAAAATAAATAACAAGCAAAAATCGGGAGACTAATAAATAGCTTGACAATGTCATCTCCTTCGAGCATAAGACGATATATTCGTCTTCCTCAAAGGTTAGACTCCCGGTACGAGTGCGGGAATTTAATGAATTAACTAACTAGCCCCGGTGGTGTAATGGTTAGCATTCGTGCCCGGAAAGCAGAAGATCCAGGTTCGAGTCCTGGTTGGGGTGGTAGGATTTTTTTTTTCTATTCCTTGCATTTATTGTATAAAATTTATGTGGGATTAAATACCACAAATAATACAGTATTTATAAAAATTTCTTTATTTTCTGAAATAATGATTCTTGTTTTTATATAGAAGAAAAAATATTATTCCATTTATATATATATTTCTCACTGACGAAGGACGAGATCCCCAAAAAATTTGCTCCTTGTGATATTTTCTTTTTGTATGTGTACAGCACTCTCTATCCGATCTGTTCTTTATTGCTATATATATATTTAATGAATGCAATATTTAAAGATCGTATTAAATTATATTTACCCATTACATTAACATAAACAAATTATTGCTTCAATTTCGTGTGATACAACTTACATATTTATTCACAGTATAAAGCTTTATACTGGGAAATAAAGTGGTGCTTATTAGTGAATATTTATCTAGTCATGAATATTTGATCCGGGTGACACGACGTCCTCGCTCCTCTTCATGATAGCCCCGAAGATGGCTTAAAATGCAAGCCGAAACGTTATCAGATAATTAAAAAAAATGCACAATTTTTTAAAAATTGTATATGTTGGATCATCCTTGACCGAACCCCAACAAATAACATCTACTAATAATCTCTCCATTAAAAAACTCTCCATTTTAACCTATTTGCGTTAAGCCCAGGAGAGCCTCGTAGCGAACCACCATACTTTCAACGAAAATTGTGCAGTGACAGGCCAGCTGTGGGCAGTCCGCGCTGATATAAGGGGCTATCAGGTGGGGAAATGATCTGTTATCATACGACCCTGATTCTGCTGCTAACAGGCTGTTCTGTCGGCGACAGACCCATTATTATTTCACTGTGACGTGACCAGCAGGGGCCTTCTCCTCCTGGCTAGCACTGTTATTTCCCGCTTCTCACTTCCTCTCCCCTCTGACCCTCCTTTGTCATTCCCATCTATGGAGGTTATTATTTTTATTTTTTTTCCAAGATATTCTTCATATTTGCACAAAATCTGCAGGAGTTGGTCTACAATCCCCCACCCCTCCTACTACTGTCCCCCATTTTCTCTCGATCTCTCTCTCTCTCTCTCTCTCTTTCTCTTATTCTCTCCCTTCTCCATTTCAACATCCCACTGTACTTCAGGGAGACCCCCTATCACCGGCACCCTACACTTGCGCCAAGACAAAAGTCCCCTGAGGCTTGCTTGTTTATTGACTTAGTTCTACTGTGTTTCTAAGGAGAACTTTCTGTGCTTCTTTCACAAAGAACAATGTTGTGAAATTGTAATTGACAGCCATGCGTGCTTCCCCTTCCCTGTCTAGTAATACCTATACATATATATATANATGTTTTCCCAACATATATATATATATATATACATACGTACATTAAATATGTGTTTAGGGACCGTGGGAATAAAATCGATATCACAACAATTACTTTTTTTTTTTGCTGGGTTAGCCTCCCTTGCAACCACTTAGGGTCATTGGAGGGAGGGGCTATCTACAGGTTGCCACCCTTTTTTAAACACCCATGGCTCAGGACAAGCTTCTATATTATAAATAAAAGATTGACCTGGGCGGGATTTGAACCGATTGCGAGGATTGCGAGACCCGTACGGATCACGGATCCCCTGAGCTATCCCGGCGCCCCTGCACAACAATTATTACTAAACTTGTATATTAACAATGACTTAACACTTTAGATATCTATATACTTGAGTATATAATAAATGTAGTTTTGTAGATTTTTGGGGGGAGGAGTCGGTTTCGGTCAAGGTTGTGACGAAATAATAATCCTTCATTTAAAATAGTTTTATTTACTAAAAAACAAACAGTGTAGGAAAATCAATTAATGCAATGGAATTGAATAAAAAATGTAACTGTCCCAGCCAGGGCTTGAACCTGGATCTCCTGCTAACCGGGCAAGCGCGTTATCCGAATACGCTATCGGGAGAGACAGATAACTTATTAAATTCGCAGCACTAGTGTCGAGAGTCTAACCTACGAGAAGGACGAATACATCGTCTTATGCTCGAAGGAGCTGGCATTGTCCAGCTATTTATCGACTCTCGTTATTTACTTTTTATTTTCATTTATAAATATTAATTTTCTTTTTGGTAAAGACGAATTCATCTTTCTCGTAGGTTATCTGGCTCTCCCGGTAGCGTAATAGGATAACGCGCTTGCCCGGTTAGCAAGAAATCCAGGTTTATGTCCTGGCTGGGGCAGTAAGTTTTTGTTTTTTTTATACCCTTGCACTAATTAATTTAAATTTACATGGGATTAAAAACCACAAATAAAATGAATATTTATAGTATAGGAAAATATTTAATTTAATAAAAAAGTAGGACATATTGAAATGTTTAAGCCCCTAATATCATATATATATAGTTAGCTGGTTTTCTATTGTACTTTCCTGGGAATGTTTTGAACGTTCCTTCCGACTCCTGTCCAGTGCAGAACTCCACATCCGCTATATCTAGAACTCCACATCCGCCAGCTGAATCAAGTCTCGCCGCGTTCCATAATGGTCTCTCAAGAGCCACGTGTTTCTAATCTTCTTCAGCGAGGCATCGCCAACGGAGATCCTACCTCTCTCTTTGCATTGAGGTACATCGGCCTGCCAGTAGCCAAACTCGGAGGCCAAGAGAGACTGCTACTTCCTGCTCCATCCACTTCTTTCCGATGGAGGTACTTTCTCAGAAAGGTCTTTCTGACGTCACATTCTGTATCGACTGGGACTAGTTCAATAATAACAATGAAACATATGACGAAAGAGATTCTTGCCTCTAAACTCAGCAATTGCAATTTGCGTCTTTTAACGAGAAAGCTGATATATTTGTACCTGTAGCGTTGTAGTCGGTGACGTTTAATCTTCTTTAGTCAACAATAATTAAACTTTTCGGGGGTGGGGGGGGGGGGGAATTGCCGAAAAAATCTATTTTTCTTCCTGAGGCCCCGGCTTGTAGAGCAACAGAAAGAAAAGCTCTTTTACACAGAGAGTATCTCGGTTCTTTTAATGGTAGTCTTTAACTATTTAGATAAATAGATAATTTAAATAATGAATTAATTTTGATATGTAATATCACGCTTAATCATCTACAATAAATGCACAGGGAGCCAGAAAAATGTATCTTACTACCACTAAGGGAAACGAACCCGGGTCTCCTACTAAGAGAATTCTTACTAGTAGCCAGGAATCGAACCCGGGTCTCCTATTTTACTGGCAGGTGCACTGAACTCTACACCACCGAAGTACCTTCGATAAACTACTTCTATAGTATCGAAACTACCTCGGTAGAGGCCAGCGCGCCAACCCGGAAAGTAGGGAACCCGGGTTCAATTCCCGGCTGTGGTAGTAAGATTACTTTTCTGTCTCCCTGTGCATTTCTTGTAGATAATTACAATTTTTAAAATGAAAAATAAAGTTGCAACCTCCTCCGACTCCTACCAAGGCCACTCCTGTGACTTCATTTATTAGTAAGCATAAAGAAGAACTGTGTGTGGACTGGGCTGGATACATTTTATTTTAGATACATTAAGCCATTGATTTTAAATTTCAGGAACAGCAATTTAATCTTACTCCCATGGCAGCATTTTACTACAATGGGGGATCAACTGTAATTGATCCCTCAAACTATTCATCAGCTCAATTCTTCGTGTATTCCCCTCGAAGTTGCCACTCCAAAGTCATCCACAATGGCTGAGTGGATGTACCCATGTATTTATTTTACAGAAAAGAAGCGGATCCATTATAAACAATTAACGCGGGGGAATAGAATAAAAAATATATCTGTCCCAGTCAGGACTCGAACCTGGATCTCCTGTATTCCGGCCCAGTATGCTACCACTTGCACCACCGGGACTAGCCAGATAACTTATTAAATTCCTAACAGACTAGCGATAGGTTATCTGGCTAGTCCCAGTGGAGCAAGTAGTATCATACCGGGCCGGATAGCAGGAGATCCAGGTTCGAGTCCTGGTTGGAACAGATAGATTTATTTATTCTATTCTCTCGCATTAATTGTTTAAAATTTACGTGGGATAATACACCACAACTAAATTAATATTTATAAAGGATACATTTTAAATTCCAAGGTAGAAGGCCAGACATCTGACGTATAACCTCTTTGAACTACTTTGGCTGCACCGCCATTCTGCGAAACTACAAATGCTTTACCCTTTTGTTGAGTTGCCTATAAAAATATTGTAATATGGGAAAAAGTAAAATTAACGAGAAAAGCACATAAAGAAGTGCATTTAATGACATTCACCTTGTATCACAACAATCTGGGACTTCTTAAATTAGTGCTTGACCCAAAGAGGTATTCATTCCAGGACAAAAAAAAAAAAAGATTGAATTAAGGAAAATCGCTATCAGAAAATTTGTGATGGTCTTATCGAGTTATCTCCCCTCAAACTGAGCAAGGGCTGGCTAAGGGCATTACACTCAAACACTTACGAAGCACAAATTCTTCAGAGGCCAAGCGTCCATAAGTTAAATCTTGAAGGAACTTATTAGAATATTGATTGCTGCATATCACTTTTCCATCTCATTCAAGTTAAATGCCACATTTTATTTTACAGGCCGAAGCTTGTTAAACTTAAATGTTTTAGCGGAAAATCGTAGGGTTTGTGAAACCCTCGTCTTGGCTTTTAAATCGACTTGTCCTTGTAAATTTTAGTATTTCAAAGAGGTTTGGTAAAAGCTAGTTTTATCTAAATCAGAAATTGTATTTTGGACTTTTACTACCGGACTTTGGAAAATCCTAAAATTCCTCATTTTTACAAATTTTGCTTTTTTTATAACATGAAATAGAAAATTCAGGTATTTCATTTGTGCTGTCTTGCAGACATTTTTTATTGAAATACTTCTTGAAACTCTGGCTGCCAACCAACGAACCGCGGTCTCTTCGTCAGATACATCATCCAGACACGCAAAGTTCTAGATTCAAATCGAAAATTAATTGCAAGAGTATGGCGTACTCAACTTTCCAGAAGAATTTCCTAGTTGTAAGAAATCATTTTTCTTCGGGAGAAGACCAATCATAATTTTTGGGTCGATTTTAGAACGGTCAAGAATTTTGGTCCTGACGTTCTAGCCAACGATCAGGTTTGGGTAATTTTTCCCCTTTTCTTCACCTGTGTTTCAAGACAATCCTGGCTCATTTGCGAATCCTCCGGAGTTTGCAGACTTTCTTCTCGTTGGTAAATTCCTCATCGATGCCTCTGTGCTGATGAAATACGCCGTCATCATGAGGTATTATTACAGCTCTTTCAGTTGCAAGTAACCTCACGCGTTGAAGGAGTCTGAACCTCACCTGCTTAGGGGGTAGGGGGGGCGAATACATTACCACCAACAAGGAATTCCTTCTTGTATTCAGGTTCCTCAGATATCAGGTTCATTATCATATCACTACGGAGCTTGGAAGTAGCCAAACCCATCTTCATTGGTATTCCAAACATGGTTTAATAGCGTAAAAACTGTGTTTCTTCATGATAGGCTCCGTTTTTCTTGGCCTGATAAATTCGAAACTTGTCAACATTTCTGAACTTCCTGATTGGTTCTTTCCACTGAACCTTGTAACTAGCTAAGCCCCGGTTCCCCATGGGTAATGTTGATATCACTACAAATGCCACAAAAACTTTTTATCACTTCATTACAAAGTTCATGTCCATTATCGGAGTTTAAATCGCAAGGGACTCCGATAATAAAAAATGAAAATAAAAGGAGATTGTAGGCGCTCACTTCTACTCTTTTGGTACATAAAAGGCATAAAACGACAAATTTGACAAGGTGGTATTGACAGCCGATAATTACCTTCGGGATTCGATTTCATGACAATTAAATCGAGTTTAGGTCGATAGTTAATTTCACAGTGGAATATAGTCCTCACCGCACACTATTTCGCTATAACTGTCTGTTTTTTTCTGGTATGGCTTATACAGTCGTCGAGAAATAAAAACAGACTCATTAGTTACACTGTTATTCATTTACGGCTAGCCTCAAAGGGTCCGAGTCTGCCCTTCTTTGCCATTATTGATGTGCATCTCATGAATGACAGAAAACAATTACTCGCCCGCCGCACCTTGGCCTGACTGATAGCTTTACCAACGAGCCTTGGAAATTACACACATTCACTTAGGTACATTTGTAAAGGTCGGAAGTCGCCATTTACTCAGAGTGTTTCGGATATTTACCAAACCAGTGTGTGAATTATCCAAATGCCAAGAGATAAAAGCTCGCATCGAACTTTCACCAATGCTATTGGATAATCCTACGGGTTTTTTTTTTTAATTCTAAAATATACAGTTCTGCTTTCGTTGCTTTTGGTATGCAAATAAAGGGATTCATCTTTAAAACTACTTTGTTCTTTCAATTCCAACATTATCTTCACTGGCTCAGACTGGCCATTTTAACAGTGCTAATGTTTACAATTAAAGTTATGATTCTCACAATAGTAGTATTAATTATTTAAATTGCAACCAAATTAAAGTAAGGAAAGAACTTAGCCAAGCACTTTTTTTTTCAACTCAATAAGTTTAATACAGACAGTGGACAGTTTAGGCCAGAAGATGGAGAACTCTTTCCGAAAGCGCTCGCCAGTAGAACGTGGAATGTTAATGAGGTATGATAGTTTCAGAAGGAACATATCTTAGGGGTAAGTACCACCAATAAATATGAAGCTATCATACCTCTTGAAATCCATCTTCATTGTCATTCCACGTCCTTCTGGCGAGCGCTTTTGGAAAGAGTTGAATACAAGCAGTATGGTGTATTCGGCCAGAAGATGGAGAACTCTTTCCGAAAGCGCTCGCCAGAAGGACGTGGAATGACAATGTAGATGGATTCCAAGAGGTATGAGAGTTTCGTATCCATTGGTGGCTCTAACCCCATAGATACCTAATATGAGTATATCATACCTCTCGGAGTCTGTCTTCACCAGTTAAATACAGACAGTGACTGATAACACTTGTATCTGGCCAGAAGATGGAGAACTCATTTCGATAGCGCTCGCCAGAAAGACGTGGAATGACAATGAAGGCATACTCTGAGAGGTAGTTACTTAGAGATAGTTTCATATCTCGTATTAACTAATTGGTTGTTTGGTACATCAGTTCACTTTCAAGATGATTGCACTCTTATTCGACCAAGTGATTTATAAAAACTATTTATTCTACTGTTTTGATAGATATGATATAATTAGTAACAGGTTAAGAGCAGTTCCCTCATTCCCCAGCTGTGCCTACTGATGAGGTGTGCACATCTGAGCGGGGTTTGAGGCCTGTATCTGAAGTGACGCCGCAGTATTCCTGCTAGGTTAGGTTGCACGGTGGTCGGGGGTCGCTGAATGGAGATAAAAAAGAGGCTTGTCTTGAGAGACCCGTTACGGGTTGGCAGGCATCGACAAAAGACGAGTCCCCCCGCCAAGGTCCCCCTCCCCTCGGCCCTTGTATCTGCTGTAACAGGAGCCGAACATACTCTAGTCTCCGCTGCAAGGCCTGGAGTAGCGAAACGCTTTTGTCGAAAGGCTGGAGTAGCAAATGGCAGTAGCAGTGGGAAATATCCATAATCAATTTTATAAATATTATTTTTTTGTGGTAATTTAACCACACGTAAATTATAACAATTTTTAGTGCAAGGGAACAGAATAAAAAATCTAACTTAAGCATAAGACGATATATTCGTCTGCCACGGCCCGGATAGCAGGAGATCCAGGTTTGGATCCTGGCTGGGACAATTAGATTTTTTATTCTGTTCCCTTGCACTAAAAATTGTTAAAATTTATGTGGGATTAAATAACACCGAAAAACATATTTATAAAATTAAAATTTAAAAGTAAATAACGAGAGTCATTTAAACAGCTTGACAATGTCAGCTCCTCCGAGCATAAGACGATATATTCGTCTGCCTTGGAGGTTAGACTCTCGACACTAGGGCGGGGAATTTAATAACTTATCAGAATTGTCTCGGTAGTGTAAATGGAAAACGCACCGGCCCGGATAGCAGGAGATCCAGGTTCGTGTCCTGGCTAGATTTTTTATTCTGTTCCCTTGTACTAAAAATTGTTAAAATCTATAATCAATGTCTAAATCTTCGAATTTCTCCTAAATTCGCTGATCATAAATTATCAGCCAACAGAAGAGTTGCATTTCCTTGGTACGGATACAAATGTTATCTAATTTAGTGAAGCAATCAAAAGCAATTTATTATTTAGAAACTTTTTAAAAAATATTTTCTTTTTCAAAGAATTCCAATAATAATTCAAGTATATCATACGCAACCATAAATTAATGAATAAGTATATTAATACAACGTATGGATATCGATAGCTCAATGTTTCGGAACACTGTTGTTTTCCCAACAAGTGTAAAACTTTTGTAATAGAAATGAATAAAAAATCAATATAAATTAGATAATAATTCAGATTCGACAGCCAAACTACAGGGCTGTTTTTTTTCTTTATTTTTGTATTGGGGATAAAAAGATTTATTTAAGAATATTTATTTGGTTGTGGTTTGTCATCCCACGTAAATTTTAAACAATTAATGAGAGGGAATAGAATAGAAAAATTCTTCTCAGTAACCGCTAGTTAAGTCCAATTCATAACTCAATAATTGAGCCATAAGGTCAATTTATTCTTAAATTTACTATAATATTTCAATTAACTTATTAATATGTTCTATGTAATCGCTATTCGTATTAATAATGCTTAGACAATGGCAAGAACTAGTGTAGTTTGTCCTGAGCCATGGGTGTTTAGAATGGGATGTCAGCTTGTAGATAGCCCCTACCTCCATGACCCGGGGTGGTTAAATGGGAGGCTAACACAATTTAAAAAAAAAAATTAGCTTTTCGATATCTTATATACACACTTAAAAATTAAAAGCAAATATTACTTGTAGCAACCATGTATAGATTGAAACAAACACACCTCACGAAGAAAAAAACAGGGCCACCTTTTTTTTTTTGTCCCAAATTGATACAATTAACAGTAAATCATCCATGATATACTAAAAAATTATAAATGATAGAAATAAAATCACAAAATATAAATTATAACTCTTTGGGATTATAAATCAAAATGGAAATTTCAGCTTCCTTAAATTTTACCTAAGTTACTTCCTTGCTTCCCGTCTTCAAATTATCCTATGTACTCGTCTCATTAAATATTGTTTATTGTGGTTAATTATAATAATATTCATTCGCGCATCCCGATAGTAGAATGCTGTGCTTATTTCGAAAGACGAAAATCTATAAAAATTGTTCAAATGCTTTGCCACAAAAAAAAGTTCTTAGATAAAAATAAAATATCTAGTTCTGCCCCATTATTATTCGTACTGAAATTCTAGGTCGTTTAATAACAAAAGAAGAGTCTTATCAAACAAGATCCAAGACCTCGTGCTCTGACCTTTAGTTTGCATTCCTGAAAAATACCACCAGCCGCCACTCGTCAATCCTTCTTATCTTCTAAATCAGTCGATTGTCTTTTCTGTTTGATTGAACTTAGTCCTTTTATTTCCCAGTTTAAATTATTCTCTAGAAACTTTTTCTTGAACTTTTCTTGTCCAAACGAGTCTAATTTTAATACAGGTTTGTCAATCATTCCTTTCGTATGAAAACAACAAACAAAACGACTAACAGATAGGAATATAAACAGAAAAGACGGATAGGAAAGACAAGCACAAAGAGAAGTAGTCATACCTGTTTGACAAAACAGTAAATCTGGAGACTTGCATCAAAAGATGGCTTCGCTAACCATTTGAATTATATTGGTAACCGTACCAAGAAAATGCAACTCTTCTGTTTTCAGAGACATTGAAACCACTTGCTCTCAAAATCCGGATGCCAAAATCAATTGCACCATAGAACAAAAGAATTTGGCATAGTTAAGGTATACTCGAAGACTAAACCCTAAAAAATCCACTAAGAAAATTGTTATCCGTCTAAGGACGTCATTATCAGTCTTCTGTCTACTTTCTTCCTTTATATATTTTATCCTCGGTGATCTGCTCTTTCCGCCCGCAAAATTTTATCAAGGCTAAGTCAGGAGAGGTCTCCGTGGACTAAAAAAGAAAAACAGAATTCAGAAGGTGGGTTATAGGCGAAGGATTAAGTACTAAGTTTTTCATAAAGGCTTTTAGATTTGACATCAAAACTAGCTTCTCTGATCCTAGAAACCAATGACTTTTATTAATTAATATTCAGATGAGATTTTAATATCATTGATCAATTATAATTGATTAATTCATGATCAAATTAATCAGTGTACATTCTGCTTCGTCAAATTTATACAGCCATGGCAGACAAAACACTAACTCACAAATCTACACACTACTACTTACTAGATAACAAATAGCAATTTTATTCATTAAGATCATAATAATTGTAAAATTTAACCTAAGTACAATTATTTTGTAATACTTTTTTTTTTTTAAACACATATTTGGTACAGTATTTTGGAGAGAGGCCCGACTCAGCCCCCACCACTCTCCCTCAGAACCTTCCATTTCTCCCCGTTCTCATTTTATGCTTTATGAAAGCAAATTAAACAATTACAAGTACATTATAAGTGAGAAGATGTGGGATTTGAGTGTTGGTCACAGGAGTTTTTTCAAATATAATTATGATACATATAATACAAAAGTATTTAAAATATTAGCTGGAAAACAGTATTTTGCTAGTATTAGATGATTTTTCTTTGGGTTCGGTCAAGGAAGATCCAAAAAAATACAAATTATTAGATGTATTAGACATGTGTATGTCATGGAAATGTGAACTTTAGGACAAGAACGGCGTCTCTCGTTTTCATGATAGGCAGCCCTGAAGATAGCTTACAATATAAGCCGAAACGTTGACAGATAATTTTTTTTAAANAATTATGATACATATAATACAAAAGTATTTAAAATATTAGCTGGAAAACAGTATTTTGCTAGTATTAGATGATTTTTCTTTGGGTTCGGTCAAGGAAGATCCAAAAAAATACAAATTATTAGATGTATTAGACATGTGTATGTCATGGAAATGTGAACTTAGGGACAGGACGTCCTCTCTCGTCTTCATGATAGGCAGCCCTGAAGATGGCTTACAATATAAGCCGAAACGTTGACAGATAATTTTTTTTAAAAAAAACTTTTTTTTTTTTTTTTTTTTTTATTTTTTTTGGATCTACCTTGACCGAACCCCAACTAAAATCATCGAATAATAATACCTACGGTCAAAAAACTCTCTATTTAAAAAAAATACATTTTTTTTTAAACTTTTATTTTTTGGATCTACCCTGACCGAACCCCAACAAAAACCTCTTATCTCTACGGTCAAAACTCTCTATTTTAACTTATAGTTTCTTTAGTGTACTATTTTCGTATAGGTGTTACAGAATATTAATGTTAGCAAAATAAATTAACACCTATACTTTGTATTGTAATAATACTAATTAATAACGATGACATTGGAGATTTTTCGATTTTGTAATAATTTATCGCTTTCTTTATTTAAAAAATATTGAATACTAGAAAAATTATGTATATGCGATATACTATGGTATATATATACATATTTTTGTTTCTCCTCGAACTTGGTTATTACAAACTGATTAGCTTTTCATTATTTCATCAAGATTTAAAGAAAAGCGATAATTTTATGAAAAATTAAATTACTTATTTTTTGAAAATTTATCGACCTAAAAGATANTTTATCTTTGGCTTTAAAAGAATAAGGATGAGAGGGTTTTTTGGGGAAGACCAAAATTTATAAAATTTAAAATGTAGTGAATATAATTTTAAAACATTTTTTGGAAAACTAAATTAGCTTAATGAGGTAAAATTAACGAAAAAAACTATTAAGTAACCTCACTTTTTACATTCATTGTTCTTTCCGACTTGAAAATTAAGTTTTTACATTACATTTCTTAAATATCTTTCGTTAGATGCCTTTTATTGAAAAATGTTGTGGAATATAAAGGCTTTAAAATTTCTTTTTAAACTCATATTATACTATTTTTTTTTTATTTTAATGGCGTACCGCAACAGAAAGACCTCTAAGGATTCTCAACAACTAGAATGAATTTAAATACAGTTTTTAGTCTACATATTTACCCCTGGGGTTAGTCACAGTAGAAGGGCTGCAAATACATGATTACTCTAAAGTAATAAATTAGATCCTTTATTATGAATTAGCATATTTATATTGCATGAGAAGGGCTGACTGACATGGCTAAATGATAAGCCCCCAGAGGACCTGCATTATGCTCGAGTTGGGCATCGAACACGGAGCCTGCCTGCTCTCGGCGCTACAGCGCCCTGTTTGTTTTCCATTAGAGCATTGTTTGGCCGTAAACCTGTCTCCTCCGAGTCAACAGATCCCCCACCACCACTCACTACGGCTCTCTCCCACCCTTCCTATCTCTCCTCTCACCCCCACCTCAACCTTCTCATTCTCTCTCGCTCCCCTCCCCCGCACTCTCTCTCTCTCCTCTCTCCTCTCTCCCCCCTCTCTCTTCTATCTCTCTCTCTCTTCTTTCTCTCTTCTCTCTCTCACTCTCTTCTTTCTCTCTCCTCTCTCCACCTCTCTCTCTCTCNGAAGAAAATATTTCACTTCAAAAATCTCAATCGACCACTCAAATATATGGTGAATAGAAATAATAGTAGATAGTAGACAAGACTGGTCTAACCATTTGGAAATCCCAAATATGAAATTTCTCTCTGAAACGTTTCTAGGCATGGCCAAGGCTAACAACGAGAAGTTATGTGTAGGTTGATGTGTGTTTGTGTAAGTATGAGGATAACAATAGGAACGAAATGGCAGCTATTATATAAATATATATTTTTGAGTATAATTTTTTTTGGCAGAAATGAATATATATATATCATCCCCCTCTCTCTCAAAATAAAAATACACCACTTATCAGAATCAAAGTCAATAATATCAGTAATATTCAGAGTTTAACACACACCCACATATCCCTGTGAAAGTGGTTTCAGGAGGGAGTGCAACACATAGTATAACATATTAAATTTAGAGTCATCTGATAAAATTTGCTCTATCTTTTTGAGCATTGAAAACACGTTTGAAAGAGCATGGCTTAGTTTAATTTTTGACATGCTAAAAGACTTTTGACTAAATAGATGCCAGCTGCGGTGCATTCAAAACTCCCTCAAAGAATGCATATTTAGAGACAAGATTTGAGATCTACTGTCCGATGAGTTTGATATAACTTTGGGGGTTCCACAAGATTGCGTCTTTAGTGCATTACTCTTTTCGCTCTTTTTTATATGTTTATCTATATTTTAACGAAATGCCCAAGTGTCCCTGTGAATGCAATGTTATATACGGATTACTTTGCAATATTTTGCTTTAGAAAATATATAACTCACATACACACAAACCAACGCCTCTTGGGGCGAGAACAGTTTTATACTATTCACACTGAGATTATGGTTTCATTGCTTACGGTTCGGCGAGTGAATGAACACTGAGTGTGGTAAATATGTACATAATGCAGGCTTGAGAAATGTTATATGTGAGAATGAGGGCAAGATACCGTTACGACATAGGCGTTATCTTCTGGCAATAAATTACTTCAAAATCATATCACATGTTCTTCGAATCACCCCCTAAGTCTTTCTTCCGCACATATCTTGGTTTACATCAGTACCACTGTGAAACCCTTTTTTGTACGACTGTACTGTCTGATTTGCCACCATGGCATTCAATATATATTAAACACGTTAATCATTAATCTTCGCTATTAACTATCTCTCAAATTAATATGAATTTGGTACGATTCTCCAAATATGTATGAAACTCATTTTCTATAACTAGTTTTCAAATATATACTTGCCGACTTCGTGTTCACTAACGGTTCGAAAACTCACTGGAAGTTACTATAGCAGTTGTTTCGAGCTAATCAAAGTTATTGTTATGCTTCAGTAATATTTATTACTTCCTTAGTTACTATAGCAGTTGTTTTCGAGTTATTCAAAGTTACTGTTCTGCTTCAGTAATATTTATTACTTCCTCTCAGTTCTACAGTTTTTTTTTTGTTTTTTTTCACGCGGAATCTTCTGGTACTCAAAGGCTAATCGATACCGTTGTTTGGACTAGATACTCTTGCAAGTCTTCCATCATATATACAATCAACACCCCTTTTGTACAAAAATCGCCTGATTAACGAACTGCTTTTATTAATCCACTCACTTAGGGAGGAAGACATTAAAGTTGGATTTTTATGGATACCAATCCAATCGAGGAAGCTGGAAGGCTCGCTAAATTCATATTGTATCATACCATATTTTATGATTCTTAAATATGAGACATTAACTTATACTATATCTATTCTAAGCCAAAAATCAGTATTTTTTTAATAAAAAATATATATATTGTAAAAAACAGAAATTCTGTGATAATTTCAATTGACATATTTTGTGTAAGCTAGCAAAAAGTTAGGAAGTTAAAAAAATAAATCATGATTTAAAATTAATAAGAAAAGAACATCAACAATTAAAAAATAGCTGGAAGATATTTAAATTAAAATAAAATGAATTAATATTTAAACTGCATTGTTCTTGAATAGGAAAACACCACTTTTCTCATTTAAGGAATCATTTTTTTGTGAGGCTTCTAATTCTAAAGACCAATACCATGGTATGTCTTCTTATCTTGTAATTTTAGTCCATCTGAAGAAAAGAGGCATCTTGCTCTTGCCCGTCCTGTCGTGATTCCCGGATACTCGTCAGCAAGTTTTTTGGCTGCAGCAAGTTTTGGGGGTAGAATCAGCTGACTTGTCCTTTAGTATTGGAGTCTTCAATGTACAGCTCCTGTCAGTCATTGGTGTTCCGTGCTCATACTTGTGCATACGATATCTGGTAGTGTTATGTTGTTAGAGAGACAGCGTGAGTTAGTCTGTGGCATCAGTCTGTCTACCTAAAATAAGGAAATGTCCTGGTGACAGGGCGGTAAAGTTAGATTTATCCTGAACAATGTGAGGAAATTTATCTAAAATAGGAAATTTGTATACTACGTTTTGATTGAGTCAAAATAAGTTTTCTGAATTGTTTTCATATGTCTCCTATAGAAAAACAGTATACTTGGATTCCGGTTCATCTCAAGGAGCTGTATTTAGCGTGTATAGTTGCAAATTGAGCGAGCTTTTTCAAAACTTAGGAACTATTTACCTTCGTCAGTTCATAACAGTATAGGATCGTCTATACCGCTATTCCACAGTAACTATTTCGCAAAAGCTGTTTTTTTTTTTTTCCGTATGAGTTGGAAATTACTGACCTACTGAGCAGTAACGTTTTATCTTTGCCCCTTTAGTCATTTGGACAATTTTGAACACACACACACACACATTCCCCAAAAAAAGTGGTTTTTGTATGCCGTAAACCTAAAACGAAGAAAATATTTCACTTCAAAAATCTCAATCGACCACTCAAATATATGGTGAATAGAAATAATAGTAGATAGTAGACAAGACTGGTCTAACCATTTGGAAATCCCAAATATGAAATTTCTCTCTGAAACGTTTCTAGGCATGGCCAAGGCTAACAACGAGAAGTTATGTGTAGGTTGATGTGTGTTTGTGTAAGTATGAGGATAACAATAGGAACGAAATGGCAGCTATTATATAAATATATATTTTTGAGTATAATTTTTTTTGGCAGAAATGAAAATACAGAAAATAAAACTGATTACTGTTAAAGACTAGGGAAATAGTTGGTGTGGACGTGACCTGTTAAAGAAAGAGCAAATTGAAGTATGTCAGATGCTACCGTGTGAGAATGGTCGGGGTTTCGGCCAGGAAGAAAAAAATATACACCACAATTTGGAGTAATATTTTTATTTATGCCAACGTTTCGGCTTAGCTAGTAAGCCATCATCAGGGCTAAAAAGACAATACACACACATAACAATAATGCATAAAAATTGAAATATCTGAACAAATCCTTTTTCTTTTTCTACAGATATTTCAATTTTTATGCATTATCGTTATGTGTGTTTATTGTCTTTTTAGCCCTGATGATGGCTTACTAGCTAAGCCGAAACGTTGGCATAAATAAAAATATTACTCCAAATTGTGGTGTATATATTTTTTTCTTCCTGGCCGAAACCCCGACCATTCTCACACGATATTCGAGACGGCCAACTAATCATCAACCATGTCAGATGCTACCTTCGTCTGAGAAGGGAAGCAGGATTACTTAGAAATCCTGATGAGAATCTTCCAGGCCATCCTCGACCCTTCCATGCAGCAGCTGGAACTAACTCAGCAGTGGCAGATTCCGTTGCAGATCGCGTGCCGCATAGCTTCGGTCTGGTTGTAGCCTCTGCAGTACCTATTACAGTGATAAGTGACAGTTATTAGCAAACCAGCTAATCTTCAGACCTCTATATAAATAACACATTTAATTTATTTGTACATACCTGTTAACTAGTTTAAAGTACTTTATATTTTCCATTGCTATTTATTAGTTAATAAGGGCAGTAAGTTATAATTAACTTTTTATCTTAGTTACTAATTATTAGTGATCCATAGCTCGTAACAATACATTTATAAATGCGATTATTTTTCATATTAAGCTATTCCCAGATAACTGTATTTGTATAGTTATAAATGTTTATATTAATTTGACCAAAATGACTTATTGAAAGTCAATGATAAGAGGTCTTCAAAGGGAAATGTTTTTGACTGCATTGTTTTGATTTCAGTGTAATACGATTGAATTCCAGGTGTTAGATGGGACCTGTCTCATCCTTGCAGTTCTTGCAGGTCCTGTAGGTGGTTGTCAACCTCTGTTACTCTGACAGAACTCTCATTTACCCCGGTCTCAGGAGGTACTAATACCCCGTTAGCCGCGGGCGGGAAGCGCATGCGCCTCGAACTCCTCAGATCTAGCTGTCTGTTCCCCTTTGTTCCAGGCCTCATTAGCCAGTCAGTCCTCGGCCTTTGTTCGGCAGATCGTACCCTCTTCTCCGGACGTACGCCGACAATGGCTCTCCATTCAATCGGGGGACAGACACAGCCTCACAGAAATCCCTCCGGCTTAATTGAATCCCCTTTTCTCACTTCAGCATCGTCGGAAGTTTCTAATAAGTGTAAGCACTTCTTCCATTCAGTTCTTCTCAGCCGAGAGCTAAAGCACGACCCTAAAGCGTCTTCCACTCAAAAGTGCTACAATAAAGTAAAAAAAGAAAAAGAAACTGAAAAGTCTAAGTAAAGTGGAAAAATCTGAACGAGAAACTTCTTTTTAAGACTAAAAGAAAGTCTTAAAAAGACTTTTTCTTTAGTTATTTTAATAAAGTATTATTATTTACTGACATGGTTGGAGGTTTGTAGGTCATCGAGTCTCATGTTGGAAAAATTAGTCAGGGTTTCGGCCGTGGTTAGAAAAATAAAAGAATCCAAAAATATTGTGTACTTATTTCATTATTGCCGACGTTTCGACATAACTTGTAAGACATTCATCATGGTGTTAGTGATGTCGGGAGAGATCTCCGAAGGAGGTTTATGGTCACATCTCACAGTCCAGAACTAAACTGTTTCTAAAATAGTTCTGCTCTCTGGGATGTGACCATAAACCTCCCTCGGAGATCTCTCCCAGTATCACTATCGCTCTGATGATGACTTACAAGTTAAGTCTAAACGTCGGCAATAATAAAATAATTACCCAACAATTTTGGAGTATTTTATTTTTCTGATCCTAGCCGAAACCCTGACTACTTTCTCCAGTATATTTACTGACGTATTTTGTAATAAAATTTAATGAAAAATTATTTATTTTATAAAAATTAAATAATTTTCATCACATGGAATTGAATGTTAATATAAAAGCCCAGCCAATCAGAACCAACATGAACAGAGAAAAATATATTTCCATACGATAGCAGACTAAACTCTTTTAATTGTGATAGTTACCAAATAATTTCATATACAATGCGATGATGATTAACAAAAGAAGATGTCTTACTGTATTTAACTGAGATAAATTAATCTATTTATGTTAGTATTATGGCATGACTTTCGGAAAATATCTGCGGATCTTTACCTATCTTACTCTGGACATATTTTATATAGGTGTAGAATTGTGTTTTTTAACGCTTATGTCATTTTTACGAAAAACTCATATTAAGAAAGATATTTAGAAATGTAATTTCGATGGGTGAGCGCTAAATAATTTAAGTAGCCAACTATTTCATTCTCGAAGATACTTACACTGAAAATC
This sequence comes from Oncopeltus fasciatus, assembly GCA_000696205.2. Classification (NCBI taxonomy): domain Eukaryota; kingdom Metazoa; phylum Arthropoda; class Insecta; order Hemiptera; family Lygaeidae; genus Oncopeltus; species Oncopeltus fasciatus. The sequence continues at coordinate 44,307 of KZ808097.1, read as the reverse complement.
CTTCGTGGCTATTCCTTACGGTTAAATGTAATTTAAATCTTACGAAATTTCTATAAAGGAACACCTCCCTGATGTTTATAGTTCTGAATTTAATTATATTAAAAATAAATGGTCTTTAACAACTTTTATTTTCACCGACGGGTCTAGAACAAAAGAGTAAGAGAAACTTTATCGTATGACAGAAGAACAGAAATATAAAGTTAAAACTGTCCTCTATGTGTTAATACCATTCTGCAAAGTTACAAGCCATAAATTAAGCGCTTAATATAATTCTAAAGAATCTCTGATAGCCATCCGCGCATTACAAATATTTTATTATCGATTTCAGATTAACAGATATATTATACACCCTATATGACTTAAATTGACAACTAATGCTTAATCACTATACATAATAACTAATAACAAAAAACTATACTTAATATTTGAACAACAAAATAAACTATTATAACTACACTTAGAAACTATCTTAACAACTTAGCAACTTGTATTTAACAACCTAATAACTTATACTTGACAAGCCTCTCATTAAAAATATTTTTACTGTCGATTTTGGAGTTGCGGCACAGGCCGTTCTCTCCCTCATGTCATTGTAGCTCAAAGTCATAGATCAATATATAGCAAATTGTATGTACTATCTTACAAAATGTAATAAATAAATAATTAATCATAAACTGTCGATTCCAGATTTACAGGTATATAATACACCCTTTATGACATAAATTGACAAAACCAATCCGTTAGTTTTATATGGACACCCAGCCATCGTGGCTTAAGTGATAATATCAAAAAGAATAATTTCTGGCTTCCTTTTGGCTGCCTCCTCAGTAGTATGTGTGCACTGCAAAACTCTTCTCCTCCCCAAACTACCCCACCTAGTCCCTATCTCCCTAATTCCCGCTCAAATCCTCTACTCCCTGAAGCACAGTAGCAGCGTCTAGAGAGCTACTACCCCACCTAGTCCCTATCTCCCTAATTCCCGCTCAAATCCTCTACTCCCTGAAGCACAGTAGCAGCGTCTAGAGAGCTACTACCCCACCTATTCCCTATTTCCCTAAGTCCCGCTCAAATCCTCTACTCCACGAAGCACAGTAGGGAGAGAGGCAGCCCTGTCTGGGCCTACCACGAACTCTGCCCAAGCGATCTGCCAGGAGACTGAGCATATGGCTAGCATTCTTTCCCCTTTCGGCAGCCTCGACTGCTGAGAATGCATGCCGAGGGACGGACATTGCTAACGGGCCTCACCCCCGGAGCTCGGTGCCTAGCAGTTAGGGTAAGACTGGCTTTCCTCGCTATTTGTGCCACCGTCTCCGAAGTATGTGTGCACTGCAAACCTCCTCTCCACATATTCCATAAATAACACCTGTCAAATACAATGTCTGCTAGATACATTGGTAATACATTAAAAAATAAGTAAATAAATAAAATTGTTAAGTCCCAAGCTTTTGAGAGCTCTGGTCGAACGCGGCTCAGCTAGATAACTGCAATGCTAGGGCAGCCAGGGTAGAGGTGCCAGGGGCCGATTGTCTTTTAAATAATTCCCTTGAAGTTAAGGAATGGGGCGCCTGGATAGCTCATGGGATCCGTTCGGGTCTCACAATTCTGGCGCTGCGGGTTCGAATCCTACCCAGGGCAATCTTTTATTTATAAGTAAAAGCTTGTCCTGAGCCATGGTCGTTTAGAATGGGATGTCAACCTGTATATAGCCCCTTCCTCCATGAAGTGGTGGTTGAATGGAAGGCTAACACTTAATGAAATAAAATAATAAAAAAAAAGTTGGGGAATGTTATTAATCCTCACAGTATTAACGGCCTTTCACTAAATAATCCCCCTAAAATATTTAGATACTTATTATTATACGTTGTTTTTTTTTCTTATTGGGGTTCGGTCAAGGTAGATCCAAAAAAAAAGAAAAAATACAAATTTTAAAAAGAATATGTATTTTTAAAATTATCTGCCAACGTTTCGGCTTACATTGTAAGCCATCTTTAACGCTGTTGAAATACAATGCCAACATAATATTTCATTGTATTTCACATTGTATTTGGCATTTGACAACAAACACATTGTATTTGACATTGTATTTAAACCGTCCTGAAGATGGCTTACAATGTAAGCTGAAACGTTTGCAGATAATTTCAAAAAATACACATTTTTTTAAAGTGTGTATTTTTTTAAATGAGCCTCAAAAAAACATCAAATAATAATATCTACGGGCAGAAAAACCCTCTTATATGTATTAATTATAATGTTTTCTAATCAAAAGTCAATGTTATTTATGGTGGTAAATAACAAACGAGTGGTTCAATCGCAAAAGAAAAAAAAAAGAAAAAGCTCTGAAAAAGCCATCAATGGATGGGCAAAAATTCGGCAAAAACAACTTTTCGACATGGTCAGGCACTGAAGAAGAATTTATGCGTATTAAATGAAGAAAGTATATTTAAAAATATTATCTGCCAACGTTTCGGCTTAAATTGTAAGCCATCTTCAGGGCTGCCTACCATGAAGACGAGAGTAGACGTCCTGTCCCTAAGTTCACATTTCCATGACTGATTCTTGGATCTACCTTGACCGAACCCCAACTAAAATCATCTTTTAATTTTTTTTTTTTTTTGTGTTCACTACACTCTATCTTGCTCTTGTCTTGTTCTTATTTATCATATATATATATGTGTGTGTGTGTGTGTGTGTGTGTGTGTGTGTGTGTGTGTGTGTGTGTGTGTGTNTTTTTTTTTTTTATTCCTTACACTCTAAACTACCTTAAAACTCTCCCAATAAAATGTAAAGTTAATCATTTGATTTAATAAAATGGTCGTTTGAGTTCGACTTATTGTATCTTGGGCGTTCAGAACGCTTAACCACTACGTCCGTCAGGGTGTGAACAGCACAGCAAAGATCTCAGCATTCTCTACATGCCGGAAGGCAAACAGCTCAGCTCAGTCTATCCAGCCAACAGTTAAATATAGTTCTCATTGCGCGCGTCACTACTTAAAACAGAAAGGTCATTCTTGCCAAAACAGCTTGAACCACGAACAATTATATGCTTCATATCTTACAGAGATAAGAGTAACTGAAAAGTGCCATCTTAAAAACTGAAGAAGTCAATGACTTATCACCATATTTAGTATTAGATTGACTGGAGCAAAGAATACTGGAACATTCGTAGTTACATCCTTAAATATTTAACCCTTAATCCCTTCAATGGAATATTAAGAATTATAAACAATTACAAAAATCTAAACTGTCTCAGCCATGACTCGAACCTGGATCTCCAAGAATGCTAACCATTACACCACCGAGACTAGTCGGATAAGTTATTAAATTCCCAGCCCTAGCACTAGACGTTTAGATTTTGTATTCTATTCCCTCCCATTAATTGTTTAAAATTTACGTGAGAATAAATACCACAACAAAAAAAAAAATCTACAAGGTTATTTCCACCACCAATGAATATAAAACTATCTGAAGATGGTTTGCAGAAACCAATGAAGACGGATAATAGAAGGTATGATACAAAAACAATTATTAAGGATTATATCTTTAGCCTTTAATATTCCATTTTTCACAAAAAAATGTTTAACAAATTATCGTTAGAACTAACAAATTTATCACCTATTATGTTCAATAAATTTTCCTGAAAACACTATTAATAGCGAAGATATTGATGATTATTCAATTTGGTACACACATCTTATTTTATCTGAAAATAAATTAATTTGACGGTTTGCAATAGGTAGCCTATATTTTCTATATTTTAAAAATAAGATGTCCCAACCATCTCACAAACTTCTGAAATATTTTCAATAATATGTGTTTTTTTTAACTATGCCATCAAATTGCAATATGTTTTATTATTGGATTCCAATAAATAAAGATTTTTATGTTAAATATTATTAAAAAAGAATATGTGTTTTGTAACATTATTATGTTACTATAAATTACATGTTATTATTAACGCAAACAATGACAATGATTGACAAATTTCAGCTTGGTTTTCTCTAAACACCCCCCTCCGACACCCTTGATCAAACATCTCATCTAATAACAGCAATTGATGACCTCATTCACTGATTTTTGAAATTAAGCTAATTGTGATTTTAATTATCTTTTCATAAGAAGTTTCAATTTACTCTAAAAATAATTATTATTATTCATTTAGTAATTTCATTGTATATCAATTCTATATATTACAGCTTTTTGTAGATTAAAAATTATTTTATGGGATTTTTATTACAAAAATTTTAATTTTTAATGTAATATTTTCTTTTTTAATATATGTATTGTAATTTGCAAAATTGAAGAAAATAATGTTGTATTTATTAAGCTCTCCTTATTCCCGCTTTCTTATCTGTAATAACTCATTACCCTGCCACGTCTATGTCCTGTAATGCAGTCACCCCCTGCTCACTATGGGAATTTATTGAATATATTCTACTGATAGAATTGTACTTTTTCTCTTTCTGTTTTACCCCGCCACGATAGAGTTACTTCAGTGGTGGTGGGACACAACTCAGCCTTAAATATAGCTAGATTCATTGCACTGAACTGTATCTTGTTGAAATTTTCTGTAGACATATCAAATCCCCTCCAGCTGTTGTATATCGTCCACTTAATGTTCCTCTGAACGTTGAAACAGCCCTTTTTAATTTCCTTTCTTTTCAAAATAGAATAATTATTTTGGACAGATTTAACACCATTTTTTCCGCTCCTTTCCAAACAAGCTATACCTAGAAACCTTTTTTTTTTTTTTTGTTTCCTTCCCCATTGCCTAGTTTCCTTCAATCCTATTCACCATTCCCGCTTTACTGACACATGATTAGTTCATTATATAATTAGCCTCCTCTGAATATCTCCTCGCCTTTTTCTTACACCCAGTAGACTCTATACTGCAACGCGATTTGATCTTTAATTTTGATCCCAGCAATGTGTGCTCTAATTTTTGTTCCTAGAACCATATACTATCGTAAACTTGACACTCCTATTGTAATCTGAGAACTATCAAGCAGACATGGATCGTGTTCCCTCTTTTAATAGTTAACATGGTGGAAATACTATCTCCACTACTTCTGCTGATTGTGCAATCACAAATATCCAAAGACCTTGAAGAATGTATTATATAAAAACCTTACAATCCAATTTCTATCATGCGTTCTTCACCCATTCCTGGCTGCTTATAAATGCTATGGACATACAAACTGCAATTTATCAACATTACCTTGGTCCCAAACCTCATTCGACCCATATTGGCGTTATCCTATACAAACTACCTTTAGCTCCTTCGCCTATCCTCCACAGTGATTTTTTATGGGTCCAAGATTTCCTCAATCGTTTTATCTTGGTAAATCAATGACTGTGCAAAGTCTACTAAACACTCAAAAGGAGAGTTTTTTGACCGTATATATTATTATTATTAGATGATTTTAGTTGGGGTTCGGTCAAGGTAGATTCAAAAAACACAAATTTAAAAAATGTATTTTTTTTAATGATTATCTGCCAACGTTTCGGCTTACATTGTTGTCTGTAAGAGAGGTCAGGACGTACTCTCTCGTCTTCATGATAGCCCTGAAGATGGCTGACAATGTAAGCCGAAACGTTGGCAGATAATCCTTTTAAAAAATAATTTTTTTAAATATGCGTTTTTTGGGTCTACCTTGACCGAACCCCAACTAAAACCATCTAATAATTTTACTAAACATTGTTCCTATCACTATATTGCCGATTACTTCCAAATAAACCTTTTTTTTCGATCTCTCTGACTTTTATTCCTAAATTTCAAAAACCGCAATGCTATCGCTTCTAGCGCAAACTCACTTGGTCCATGCTTTCTTCTCAAATCTCTTCCTTTAATTTCCCCAATTTACTATCAACCATCATCCTAAATTCTTTCTCCTCCGAAATAAATCATGGGATCACCTTACACCAGAATATTGTAGACCCCATATTCCTTCCATTTTTGGTCCCACTTTTTTACCATTAACTGATTTAGTAGTTCCACATATCTACTTACATATCATAATCTCCAACTTTTTGTTTACCTTATGATCCTTTACTTGGATCATGGTTGTGCTGTGTATGCTGATAACACCGAAGGCTTGTATGATAAGTTAATACCTTTCGTTGAATTGTGCACACGGCTCTCCGAGATACTCACATGTTACAGGCTTTTACTCCAACTTGAATCGATTACTTCCTGCTTCCTGTAGACTTCGGGTCTCTTTTGTCTGATAATATATGATTCCACACACAGCACTCCATCTATCTACGACCTTCTTACCTACAGGTCCTTTGTCAACTACAGGCAGACACGCTTCCGATCCTCTGACCTCGATCCTCCCTCACAGAAAAAAACTGCAGCAATTAGCCGCTTCTTCATCATCTCCCACTCGAATCTTTAGAATTCTCCCCCACACCATGAAATTCCCCAAGTCACCATCTTTCACTTCAATAAATCCCTCCTATTATCATACTTCCTAGAGAAACTAATAGGCATCGAGGAATAATACTGTGATTAAATGTATTATTATATTTGTATTAATAATTTATATTCTATATGTAATATAATGAACAGTTATGTGTCAGTGCGTAGAAGTGTGTATAGATGTAAATAAATCACCTTCAGATTTATTTATTGTTATAATTTGTTTAAAATAATATAAAAATACAGTTGTAAAAGCATATTATGACAATATTCGAGCATGTCTTAAGATTGAATAGATACAACAATTCATATTAGGATTTTTCATTCAAGGGAAAACATTCTTAACAACAATATACATTAGATAACATTATAAATAACAACTTAAAACTACGATAACTCATAGAAACAACTACTTAACAACTAATGGAAAAAATTATGCTCAACAATTAGAACAACTAAATTACTTAATAAGTGAACAATAATTTACTTAATAATACTAATAACAAAAAACTAAATTTAATAATTGAACAACATAATTAACTAATATAACTACACTTTGAAACTATCTTAAAATTTACCAACTTGTAAGCAATTAATGAGAGGGAATAGAATAAAAAAATCTATCTGTCCCAGCCAGGAATCGAACCTGGATTCCCTGCTATCCGGGCCGGTGCATTTACCAATTATGCTACCAGGACGAGCTAGATATCTCATTAAATTCCCCCTACACTAGCGAGAGCCTAAACCACAACCAAATAAAATATTTACCATTTGTATTTAACAACCTAATAACTTATACATTAAAATGACAACTTATACTTGACAAATAAGTGGTATACTTAAAAACTTAAAAATTAAAGTTAATAACTTAACAACTTGGGTCATTTGTCACAGAATAAATGTATTGTTTCATACCTTCATTTCAGCTACATTTCGCTGCAGATTGTCCAAAGGTCCGTTTATTTGTTGCTTTTATAACTAGCTATATGGATTATAATTTGCTTTTCGCGTTTTGTTGAAGAAATAAAACTATAAATAATCTAAAGGGTTATTGTTATTTCTACCACCAATGAATATAGAACTCTCATACCTTATATTCTCCGTCTTCATTGGTTTCTGTACATCCTCTCCCGTTGGCGAGCGCTTTCGGACGACACTGTCCATCTTCTGGCCGAATACATACGTTCACTGTCACGGTCCGTATTCAACTGTGTTTTTCTGTGTGTTAGTTGTGTCAGGTAGCTGTAGGGGTCACTTTTGTCGGCGATCAGGTCTGTCGCATGTGTGAGTTATGAGGGTCATCGTCCATTATTCGGACCGTGACAGTGAACGTATGTATTCGGCCAGAAGATGGACAGTGTCGTCCGAAAGCGCTCGCCAACGGGAGAGGATGTACAGAAACCAATGAGGACGGAGAATATAAGGTATGAAATAAAACTATGTCAGAATTGGTTAGTTTTGACAACTTAACAGAATTATATGATGTAACAACAAACGAACGTATTCACTTCTTGATAATCCACTGTCTTTATGCATATGGCGAATTTGCCATTCATAACTAATCCACTATAGTAGTAAATTATATGTGCTCTGTCTATTATATGTATAAAATACGACTTTGCCTATATTACTCCCACAGATCTGGGGATTCTACTCCCTTGATTGGTGTCTTGGAAATTACATTATTATATACACGTTGGAAATTACATTTATTATATACATTCGTTGCCTCATCATTTCTGAGTCAAATTGTCTATTTTGAAATTTACATTGCACACAAATTATTTTAAAAGGCTTCTATATTGGTAATTTTTATTTGTCAAAATGATTTGATTAATGACAATAGCAATTAATCTAAATATTTTTCTCGAAATTTAACTAAATTCGTGTCGGCTTTTGTAAAGAACGATAGATGAAACCCAAGATATTAATATATAAGGTTTTCCTGTGCCATAGATGTTTATAATTGGATATCAGTCTGTAAATAGCCCCTCCTGCCATGACCCCATGTGGTTGAAAGGGAGGCTAACATTTATTTAAAAAAAAAAAAGGTGCGATTATAGAACATCCATTTCTTCAAGACTCGTACTGCTACAACTAATTTCCAAATCATTGCACAAAACAGATAATAAATATTGCAACTCATTTTTCAGCACACTCTCCATTCCCCTTCTGATTTCCATTTTCATCTCGTCAAAGAGAATAAATTATTTAGAAATCAGCCTAAAAAAAAAAAAAAAAGAAGAAAAAAAAGAAAAAAGAAAGAAACAAAAATCTAACAAATAACTAACAATTAATAAATAACATATTACGATGTGCAATATGTGCAAAAACTATTCTATTTTATTAATTTACAGATTATAGTTATGAATGGTATATATTTCTTTAAATTTTTATTTGTTTCTAATTTTATTTATTTATGTTTTACTAATAGGTAATTCTGTATTATATTTCCATCATATATATTTTTCAAACTTGCAAGCATATTGTAATTATCATCATTATTATTATTTTATAAATAACTATTATACTTTGTGGGAAAGAAAAAACCATTTATTCATTTTAGTATTTTGGGGTTGGTGAAGGTTGATACCANTTTTAATAATATTTATGATAAAAAATTTTCTTGAAAATTATAAATTAATTACAATAAGTTTTATATAGTGATATTAGTTGTAGTATGTAATCCCACGTTAAATTTTATACAAGAAATGCAAAGGGAGACATAAAAAAAAAAAAATCTTACTACCTCAGCCGAAACCTGAACTCGGGTCTCCTGCATTCCGGGCAAGTAAGCTGACCACTGCACATACTTGGTCAGAATACGTGCCCGGAAAGCAGAATATCCGGGTTCGAGTTCCGGCTTAGGTAGTAAGATTTTTTTTTTTTTTATGGCTCCCTTTGCAGTTCTTGTATAGTAACTTTTATAATTTTCATTTTAGTTTTAAAAAATATAAGCGCTTTATTTACACAGTCCAGTCTAGCGANATTTTCATTTTAGTTTTAAAAAAAATTAATTTTAAAATTCAGTTTGTTTAATATTCTAATATTAATAATATATATTATTCTTGGTTTCTTTTAAAACAAATATCTGAGTTTTGAGAAGTGGAGAATAGTTCTATTACCTGCAGCTCTACTATTGTCCCTCTGGAAAAATGTGATCTCAGTCATCAACTATAAACCTGATGACAATTTTATTTAAAAAAAAAAAATTAATTTAATGTTTGAGTGTTTGATTAAAAGTGATAGCGAGCTCAAGTGATAGCGTAATAAACAAAAAAGAGATATAGGGGGTGAAAACACATCCTTCCGTTCATAAATAGATCTTCAGTTACAGGTTTCAGTTAGAGATCTTTTCTTGGACTGAAACAGATACAGCGATTTCTGTAAGAAAATATATACAATATCTCACTCAAGAGAAATATAGCTGGGACTTTTTCAAAAGATTTACTGAACCTATTATGCAAATTTAGGGAAAAATTACCCTCCCTCGAGAGAAAAATGTAATTGTGCTCATTGGGAACCCAGTGGCTCCTTCCTGTTACCACTTTATCAGAGTTACATTTCAACCCCTCGGAAAGAACACCCATGTACTACACAGGGGATGTAAATTCAAGCAGAATAATTACAATAATAATGACCACCTGAAGGGTGGGGCTCTCCCTAATGCAAATGAGCTGTGCATAGCTAATGAGAAAGATCTCTTTGCAATGGGTTTTCTTTTTGCTTGTAGGGTGTCACAAAATTAATGCAAGATTTGAATTTAATAGAAAACACATTTTTTAGTATTTTTATTGTGTTTTTTTTATTATATCATAAAGTACATAGTAGAGGATTATTTATGGAATAACACATCGAGGAAATGTGTTTACCACATTGCCCGTGAAACAATTCAATTACTGCAAGAGACATTTCCAGGTCGTGTACTCTCTCGTGTCGGTGATCAGTATTTGCCCCCTAGATCGTGTAATTTTACACAATTTGATTTATTTTTGTGGGGTTATTTGAAATCACAGGTCTATGTCAACAAGCCCAAAACCACCCCTGTATTAAAGGATGAGATTCAACGCTGCATCAACAAAATTCAGCCACATTAATGCGAAATGGTCATGGAAAACTTCGACAAACGAGCACGCTTTTGCATGCAAAGCCGTGGAGACCATTTGCCCGATGTGTTATTCCATAAATAACCATATCCTATGCACTTTATGATTCAATAAAATAATAACAACAACAAATTAATTTTTGAATTATAAAGAAAATACAGTTTTTTCTTACGTTAATTTTAGTGTACCCTTTAATTTCTTTTAAATGTTATTTCTTATGGTTAAATTTTTGACTAAATTACATATAAAATTCCATTCTAGTAGAAACCACAATAGAACAATATAATGCTGACAGTAAAGAATTCTAGATGTATCAATAAGAATAAAAGTAATAATAAATATTAATTTAGTTGTGCTGTATTATCTCACGTAAAGTTTATTAAATTCCAAACACACTAGCATACAGGCCCGGAAAGCAGGAGATCCATGTTCGAGTCCTGACTGGGACAGATAGATTTTTTATTCTATTCCCTCGCATTAATTGTTTAAAAGTATTAATTATAGTAGGTATTTGGCACTGTATGTCCAGATTGGTCGTATTGTTGCAGATGGTCAAACAAACTGCATGGTTTTGAAAATGGTCAGTTTATTTTCTAATGTGAGGTGTGAGCGCCTATTTATAAGGCTGTATAAGAGTCCGTGGAGTCTGTTGAGTTCTTGTCGTTTGATTTTAGTATGTTCATTCCAGTTTTACCCCAGTCAGAAGCAGTGGTTAACAATTGTCACTAACTATTAACTAAATGAATTTTTGCGCATTGAAGGCACAAATTTGGAGAAATTTACATAGCCTATGTCACCTGCCACTCTTGGATGTGCCGGTAGGATAAAACTGCACTGTTATCCAATAATTGCTTGAGAAACAAACTTGAGTTTATGTACATTTAAGATTTGATAGTTCTATGAATACTTGGCCTATTTTTAAATAAAATACAAAAAATTTTTGTTAAAAAAATTCAATCTAGTAGAAAAATTTTAATAAATAATTTAGCTTAATAAAGTTTCTTTAAAGAATAATTTTTTAAACATAAAATCTGCTCAAATAAGAACTGCTTTTCCTTTTTTATTTTTTTTATTTTATTTTATTTTATTTATTTCTTTTTTTTTTTTTTGAAAGATTCTTTGTTTGTCAGTCATAGTACTTCAAACTTTTAAAGAAATCTTATTATAAGGGAGAATCTAGTTGGATAGTTGTAGAAAGAATTGACTAACCATTGTTGACATTAAGAAATCACTGATAAGCCTCACGTTACTTGTTTTGTTTTGTAAAACACAGTGACGTTACTATCACGACTAATCAGTAACACTATCTAATCAGTCATTGACTAAGCAATGCAGCAAAGAGCTATTTTCATACAATCAGTCCTCTCGTTATAACAATTTGTATGGAAGTAGACCAGTACGAATAGGATTATTTCTATGAAACATTTGTAAATTCTTACTAAAGGCCTCTCGCAAATCCGCCAAGCCCTGGAAAACATATATTTCAGTTTAACGATTTTTAAAGAGCTACTTTTACAAAAATACTCCCACTTACAATTTCAGGTAACCCCCACTACTATTCGTCCACTTTCGCTGTTAGAACGAACTTAGCCTTTCATTTTGTATTTAAAAGATACATGACGAATTTCATTAATAAAAACAACTAATTGTTGCTTCTATGCCACACTAATTTATTTTATGATTCATTGCAAAGCTATCTGTACTTCACCATAAACCACGACATTTGTGTTGTTTTTTTTGTTTAGTTTTTTTTCAAAAGTATTAAATTTTTTAAATCTATCAGTTAAAATTAAAACACACAAGAAAAAGTTATATTCAATTATCAAACAGTATTTTTTACTTCTGACACAGATTTTTGAAATATATTATATGGTTTCTATAGATTATAATCTTCATTTGTTATGGAGATCTGTAAATTTATCCCTCTTCAAAAATGTGAAATAGATGAACGTAGGTGCATGTATTATGATTTCATCATTGATCTTAGATCAATAAAGGAATTAACTGCAAAAAGAATGTAGTTTAGTTAATAAATTGATTTTTATAATTACTTTCAATGAGTTGTTATATATGAATACATTACCAATGTAATAAACAGATGTATTATCAATAATTTAAATGGAGGCGGTATACTGAGGATATTATTTCTAAATTTCAATAACATCCAAGAAGCATACACTCAATTTAAAGGATACTCTCAATTTTGAAAATAAATAGTTGAATTAATTTCATAGGTGTTCGGATAACTAATACCTCCATAGAGTAGACTAGTTCTTACATCAGCTCATGGTTCTTACATAAACAGCTACTCTGGTTAGAAATTGACTACAATTTAATACTTACCCTTGGACACTTAGAAGTTGTTTTTAAAAAAAATCCAAATTTTCCCTGAAGCCCTTCACATGAACCTGCAGTACTTTTGAAGGCCTGAAATAAAACACTTACCGACACCTGTTACAAATAATTAACTTCAATATAACTGAATTATTTGTATTTTAACTTGTGCTACAATACAGCACTACTTCACCGTGTGCTGTATTGTAACCAAGTGAACTTTAAACATGGTACGTTAATAACTACATTAATATTTTCTAATACTAATGAAGTTATTAACTTACCATGTTATTAACTATAGTCGTGTGAGAATGGTCGGGGTTTCGGCCAGGAAGAAAAAAATATACACCACAATTTGGAGTAATATTTTTATTTATGCCAACGTTTCGGCTTAGCTAGTAAGCCATAATCAGGGCTAAAAAGACAATACACACAAATAACAGTAATGCATAAAAATTGAAATATCTGTACAACAAGAAAAAAGGATATGTAAGAATATTAACTATGGTTAGGAATAAAACATATTACAAAATGATATGTACCAATGGCGTTGGGTGGAGAAATCTCCCCAGGGTGGTTGTTCACATTGTAAACTGCAGAA
>KZ808097.1:0-23620 GCA_000696205.2 Oncopeltus fasciatus | reverse complement strand
TACATCGAACTACAATAGCACACTAAAAATTACCAGTTCATATATTACTCTCTATTATATTAATAATTATAACAAAATAGCAGAGTATAAAATAAAACTAATATTAAAAGAAACTAAACACAGATAATTTTAATAAACCTAGTGAAGTAACAAAAGAATATTGTATTAAGATTTTTATGTGAATCCTTTACAATGATTTTAATGAATCACAATATGCAATTGAAAATTGTGGTGAACAAGAATAAAAATCCGATGAACTATTTAATTTTATTATACTTTTTCAACCGTACAAAAATAGCCCTCAATCGACAATGTTAAGTGATTTCTGATTGATATTAGAAGAAACTTCTTGAAATATTTATTTCTATTTTCTACTCAATACCATTGAGTATTTCCAATTAACGTTATGACATTAAGTGATTTTGAGTTGGAAAATACATCGATATATTCCAACACAATTATAGCTGGAAGAGAAAACGCGGTTTGCGTACGGCCTTGTCGCATATAGACCGAAATTATCTACTTTGATGGACAACAAACAAACGTTTGATTTTAGTTATACAAAGAAATCCAAATGTTGTCAGGGTTAATAATGTATTCGTTTTAGATAGTTTCTCTAGAAATATCTTTCAACTTTTTCGCAATAAATAGCAACCACTCTTCTCTCCATTTTCAACTCCAGTCAAAACTAAATCAATATTCCTGTCTTCCATACATGTAACATTTTAAAAGTTTAGTGCAATATTTTTTTTATAACCTTTATTTACATATTACATTCTGTTTAAAATAAATAAAAACATTTTGTAATTAGATTACAATGAATAGTAAAAAAAAATAAACGAAAATAATGAAAGTCACATGAGGAGAGAAGGTGACCAGTGACACCACTCTCGAATTATTTACTATGTTCCCAGGAGGTCACGGGGCCATCTTCGTTTGGTTCGACGGGGAGGGTTGTAGGGGTTGTAGATGGAAGACATGGTCTGTGCTAGTGGATTAGGATGGAATGGCAGTTTACTGTGGAAAAGGATGAAGCGGAAAGAAATGAAGTCTTGAACGAAAGGGATATTAAAATCGTGGTGAAGAGAGGAATTGGATACGTAATAGGGAGTATTTGCAATTATTCTCAGGGTTTTGGATTGAAAGGACTGGATTCGTTGGATGTTGGAAGGCTTGGCGGCACCCCAGAGTTCTACTCCGTAAGTACAGATTGGTCGTAATAAGGTTTTGTAGAGCGTCAGTTTGTTTTCGATCGTAAGATTGGAAGTCTTTTTTCCGCAGTTGGAAATTAACTTCAACGCATGTTGCTTCATTGATTTTTATTCTCCATTTGTCACACCATTGTTTGATTTTCTCGAGGGGATCTTGTAGATTTTTAGAAGCAATTTTAGGATCTGGATGGGAGGATAGAATAGCTTTGTAGTCTGCAAATAGAGCTAAGAGGGTACTTGGATGGGTAGGGATGTCAGCAGTGTACAGGATAAATAGGATAGGTCCTAGCACACTACCTCGAGAAACTCCCGCTTCAACTTGGTAGAAATCGGAGTAATCTAATCCTTGCCGAACCCTAAAGAAACGGTTGGATAAGTAAGACTTAAGGATAAGGTAAGTGTTACTAGGAAGTATGGATTTCTGTTTAAACAGAAGACCACTGTGCCATCAAATGCTTGGGAAACATCCAAAAAAGCTCCTGGGCAGTACTCTTTCCGTTCAAGGGAAGAGGAAACGTAGTCTACGACAGTAGGACTGGACAGTAGAATGTTTACTTCTGAAGCCGAACTGATGATTTGGGAGAATATTGAAGGGTTCAATGGAAAGCATTATTCGTTTTAGTAGAATTTTTTTTAAAACCTTAGAAAGTGAAGGAAGGAGACTTATAGGAAGGTAGGATGAAGGATTATGTGGTGGTTTTCTAGGTTTTGGAAATAATATTTTGTCGGAATATTTCTAGAGGAGTGGACAGTGTGTAGTTCGGAGTATACAATTATAGATGTAGGTAAGGAACATAATTGCCTTCTTGGGAAGATTACAGCGAATTTGACCGGTGATTAAGTCATATCCGGGTATTTGCGCTTAGGCAGACGAGAGATTATATACTTGACCTCGGAAGGTGTTACTGCCTTGAGTGGTAAAGACATCGGTAATGGCATGTCCAGAGACTCCTCAGTCTCCATAGAACAATGTATATATCTTAAAGCACATATACTCAACCAATAAAATTTGAGAACTAGTACATACTGAAGAAGCTGGCAAAGGAATAATTTGTAGTTCTATCATATTTTTATTTTCGGTATAAAAATAACTTTTATTTACTTATCCGATTAATTGCTGCATATGGGACAATTACATAAATATAATAAATATAAAATGGGGTATTCACACAGTTTTCTAAAGAGCTTTTATATAATTTGATTAGTTATAGCTAAAGTTAAATTTAATGGTATCCTTTAACAAGCTTCTATTAAAAACGTCCTTTTTTTTCTTTTTCAATTTCAAATTATTCCTCAATAGTTTACTTTTTTTTTAAATATTAAAATTTTCATTTTTCTCTATAAATAAACTTCATATGATATGTGTTTATTATAAAAGTAGTACAAGTACTTTCCTGTAAAGAAAAAAAATACATTTTAATTTTTATATTTACAATAACCACCACTATTCATAGCCCTACTTTCTAAATTAGTCAAAGTGACATAATAACGAAATTCGTAAACTAAGTTTTGTTTCAAATATACATCCCTCGAAATAAATATATAATCATAATGTTAAATATTCACCACTTTCGAAGTGTTCATTCGCTGAATCCTGATTTTTTTTTGACGTCATTCCGGAGCGCACTACTTTATATCTCTATTTCTGTCGACATTGTTATGGCCTCTTGTTCATATCAAAAGTTTCAGCGCTTATGATATGTTTATGATGTTTATGGACATATGCATATGTTTCGACTTGGTCAGAGATCGGAAGTCCAGCTTCATGTTGTCACAGTAATTTTATTTTTTTAATTATGAGTTCTCTTTCTTTTTATGACTAATTTGTTTATCAAGTATTTTGTGTCATGCTTATTCTTACTTATTGAATCCAGTTGCCAACAACTAGGTTTTTTTTGGAACTCCCAATTTTTTTATCGTCCTAATTTATTCATCTTTATTTCACCTGTAGCTTTTACGATCTTCTATAGCTCGGACCTACCTTATCCCAGTTCTCAGTTTACTAGATATTATTTTATTTACTCTCATACACAATGCATCATTATTTTTTAATTAAATAAATTTAGTACTAGAATGTTTGTTATGTTTTCTTCTTCTAAATGTTATCTTCTTTTAGAGCGACATAAGTGCACCTCTCTACCTCTGTCGATACATTACACACACATATACCAGTCTTCTTCCGCACAAGCAGTGTAAGGTTATCCCTAGCAGAGTTTAATCCAGCTAGACCTTCCAACACAAGCTCCCTTCAAGAACGCCTCTCGCATACGTCTTTCCTCGGAGATTCAGTCTTCTCTTTGGTCTCCAGTCTTTTAACCGTGAGTTGCCGTCATTTTACCCTCACCAATTCTGAATAAAACTAACGTTGTTCTGTAACATTGGTTCGGTCTAAGCCATACATACAAGGCCGAATTCTCTACTTAGCTTCAAAAGCATCATTTAAGCCATAAATCATTTGTGCTAAACGGTTTATGAATATCACCAAACAATACCTGCAGCGCATATCTAATAATCTAAAGACGGTCAGAGCTGAAGAATATTAGGATTAAAATTTCACTTTTCCAAGCAGAATAACAACGAAAAGTAAGTAACATATTTCTGACCACCCTGGCACTTGGAGTAAGATATTGGTTAAGCCAGAGCAGAGAGCTGAGTCAGGAAAAAGAAGAATGTGCACTTGAAATGGGATTCAAGCGGATTCAATTTACGTAGGAGCGCTGAGCAAGGGAAGGGATACGATAAAGAGAATATCGCGATTGTATCAGTGATGGAATCCTTGGGTGAGCGTAGGGGAGAGGGCGAAGCACAAGCTACAAGAAAAGATCCAAAAGTGTACTTGTGAGCGTACAGGAAATTGAGGGAAGAAGTAAATATCACTTATCACTGAAACACCACAGAAACCACTCGAAATGAATAAACAGCCGAATTTAAATGTTCAGTGGAGTTTGAATATTTCACTGGAGGGTTTGGGAAATAACGAATTTTTGAATAAATTAAGACTCTTTGACCGATGGTACGGACGCAGTGAGTTCAAAAAATGTCCATAATACTGTGGGTACGGATAAGGGATTATATAATATAAATATTAAAAGGAAATACATGCATTAATTAATACCTAGTAGTTCATTAAAAAAATATGCAGTAGACAAAACTATTTTAAATGAGATTGGAGCACTCATTAAAACCAATTTTAAATATAAACGGTTCCTAATTAGGGGAAAATAAATTTAACAACAACACCATGCTTGTTATATATTATTGAACAGTGTGATTTCATTGTGCTATTTTTAAATATGAAAAGCATTGATAAAAATACTAATTGTTTCTATTATATTTTAATTTTTAATTTTTCACTAACATGGGCCTATATTAAATTATAATATTATGTTAAACTGAATTTTAAACAGTGTAGCAAATCTAAGGAAGATAAATGACAAAGTGGGTATTACTTATGGTTACTTAACTGTTTAAAAAAAGCCAAACTGAGCAGAAACAATNGTATTGAATTCAGTGGAGCTTGCTTTGAATCACGGTCTTCTTTCAGCGAGGGGTCTATTTATTTATTTTTTTTTGTGTTAGCCTCCCTTTCAACCACTTAGGATAATGGAGGGAGGGGCTATCTACAGGTTGCCACCCCATTCTGAACAACAATGGCTAAGGATAAACTTTTATTTATCGATAAAAGCTTGCCCTCGACGGGATTTGAACCCGCAGCGTCAGGATGGCAAGATCCGAACGGATCCCTTCAGCTTTATTGGCGCCCCAATCTTCATTGTAAATTGCAAAGGAGACACAGTATAGGCCAAGGTACTGAAGAAGGAATTGAATATCCTGAAACTGCCAGCATTTTAGTCTAGATTTTTTTTACAAAAATTTGCTATAAATTAAATTAAACCTTTGCTAAGGAAAACATTTATGAATGTAATTATTAGATTTCTTTTTTTTTTTTTGGAGAGGGGGGTTGGACAAGGTAGATCCAAAAATAGAATTTAAAAAATGTGTATTTTTTAAATTATCTGCCAACGTTTCGGCTTGCATCGTTAACCCTCTTCAGGGGCTATCATGAAGGCGAGAGGGGACGTCGTGTCACCAGGATCCCATTTTCGTGACTGACTTAAAATCATGAAAGTCATGAATATGGGAGCCTGATAGCATGACGTTCCCTCTGGCCTTCAAGATAGCCCTGAAGATGGCTTACATTGTAATCCTAAACGTTGGCAGATAATTTAAAAAATTCCTTTTTTTTTAATTGTATTTTTTGGGTCTCCCTTGACCAACCCCCTCCCCAAAAAAAATTTAATAATAATATCTACGGTAAAAAAAACTCTCCATTTATGAGTGTAAGTTCCATGGGTGAGCGCTTTCCCACTCTTATTTTCTTGCCAGTCTACAGCAATGATTTGAAATTTTTAGGCTCATTATTATGTAATGTAAAATTATTGTTACTAATTTATTGTAAATTAAATTTCCTCATTTTCTCTTATTAGTATTCATCTGTAATGAAATATATCTGCTTAGGTTGTGAACCTCCTTCGTGACAGACTTTTACGTATGCGTTACCTAACTTAAATTTATATTTATTTGAATAATTCATGAATATTTTTACATGAGAATCTCATTTCTCATTCGCTGCACAGGATTTGTCGATTCACAAACATGAACATCTGATTGCAACATTGGCTAATTTTAGTTTACACACACACATACACACATATGTATGCTGTGTGTATCCTCCTCGCGGTAGAATGTATTTTTGACTTAAAACGATGTGGTCATCTCGGGACTAAATATTACCAGATTTCCAATAGATTTATGAGGCAAATCAAGCTAGAACGGAAGATAATATTAGATCTTAGTATCTTAAGCAAATTTATTTAGTTCTGCAAAAGTCGGAGCTCATAAATAAATGACCAGGCATACAAATTTATGATAATAAGGGGGTAACTCTACTAGCCATATCTTCAGATTACAAATTCGAATCAGACTAAGATTAAGTATATCAAGGCTACATAAAAAAATATAAAAGAGAATAACGGATGCTAATAGAAGTTATTACGGTCTAATAAGATATTTTAGGCCGAGATTAATCTGCCGAGGAACTATATCCACATATGGATTGGCCAGTTTTGAAGTTTTGTTATCCAAAAGAAAAAATAGATAAGTAAAAGACAAGATAAGGTGGGTGAAATAATTGAGAAGTGGTCAGTAACCTCCACATTTCATACATATATTTTTTCGTTAATACAGAGCGCTTTCGAGACTAATGCCACATCTTCAGTGTTCTAACTTGGTCGTGGTGAACTCTCTCAGACTTCTAGCTATATTTAGCCCATATTAATTACATATTGGACAAGATTAAGTGGAGAATTTGGAAGCCTGTACTCATGAGGCGTATGTAGAAGAAATAATTAGGAACTGTACAAAAACGCCAGAGTTTTGTTCGTTCGATGAAGATTAGCTGGCTCCATTGGACAGGACAGGTAGTTAAAAGGGAATGAATACAGAGTAATCATCAATTATTCAAATAATTCAAATCAAGAGAAAGTTTGGATACATAGGTCCTGCAGGGTCTGCTCAAAAAATGGATGGTGGTCGAAGGCCATCTTTGAAACGTGTGGAAGAAGTTTCTGGAGGAAGACAATGTTTCGACCCCGGATACAACGCCAAAGAAGTAGGTCAAATTATGTCTTCTTATATTACATTTCATCTTGACAAAAGCCTAATGAGAAACATAAATCAAGAAGAAGTTTGGATACATAGGTCCTGCAGGGTCATCTCAGAAAATGGATGGTGGTCGAAGGCCATCTTTGAAACGGGTAGAAGAAGTTCCTGGAGGAAGACAATCTTTCGACCCCGGATATAATGCCAAAGAAGTAAGTCAATTTATGTCTTCTTATCCTATATTTCATCTTGACAAAAGCCTAATGAGACACATAAATCCATCTAAGAAATTTGCAATTAAGAAAGTGTGCCTACTTCCCTTCTCCCATTAAAAAAAATAAATAGAAAGCTTCTAATTAGTTTCATAACTTTAAAGAGATAAGATTTGCTGCAATAATAATTCTTTTTTTTTTTCGAAGTAGACGATTGCGAATTTATCTTTTAGCAGGAATCTGAAGGATGTAAGACCTATATAAAATCAAGTCTAATTAAAGGAAAAGGCTAAGCCAAGCTCAGTTTGACGGGGCGTGGAGGCGTAAAGAAAAAAAAACGAATAAATAATATAGGGGTGGTATGGGTTGGTTGGGGGAGTTAAGTGAGTATGAAAAAGAGGGCAGGGAGGGGGATCGATCGAATGGGAGAGGGGAGTGGAGTACGGAAGGGTGGTGAGGACAGAGGGGGTGAGACGGAATGCAATAGCCAAGCAAGGCTAAGCCACTTGGGGCTTAAATTGACATATGCATTTTAATTTAGGTCAATTGGGAGCTAACTAAGGGCTTTTATTGTGATTATAATTAGTAATCTCCAAAACAGATGAAAGCAAATTTATATATACAGCAATATATTATTGTAATAATAGAAGACCGTATTCCTGAAGATATATTCATTATTTATTTTCCGACTTTTATTCATTTATTACATTCTGTTAATTTTACAATGACCTAAATGAAAATGACAAAATTACAATAGCAAGAGGAGAGAAGGTGACCAATGACACCACTCTCAAATTATATACTATGTTCCCAGGAGGTCACGGGGCCATCTTCGTTTGAATCGACAAGGAGGGTAGTAGGGGTTGGAGTTGGAAGACATGGTCTGTGCTAGTGGATTAGGATGGTATAGCAGTTTACTGTGGAAAAGGCTGAAGTGGGAAAAAATGAGATCCTGAACAAAAGGGATATTAAAATCGTGGTGAAGGGAGGAATTGGATACGTATTAGGTACACCGTATGTCCAGATTGGTCGTAGTAATGGCTTGTAAAGCGTTAGTTTGTATTCTATTGTAACATTACAGTTCCTATTATATATATATGTATCTTGAGTCTGTATAGGAGTCCTTGTTGTCAATTGAGTTCTTGTCTTTTAATTTTAGTATGCTCACCCCATGTGATCTGAGTCAAGATGGAACCCCAGGTAACGAACTGAATTTAAGTATTATTACACTTGATTAAAATATTATAATATATTTTTCGCCTAATATTCAGCTAAAATTATCATACATTTTTTACAATAAATCAAAAGTACAAAATTTCTTAATAATTAATAACTAATTAGGTGGAATATTTAATTCACTATTACATATCATTATAATTAATGCAGTGTTATAAAAGGGATGGATGTGATACTGACTGTGATATCCACCCACATCATAGAGTATAATTGTAATAATAACACACATAACTGTCATATATGTGTGCAGAGAAATATTACAATTTATGCAGTATTACAAACGAAAGAAATAAAAGGCGATTTCAAAACAAACTAAAATGTGTTTCTCTATAAAGTAGAAAAAACATACTTTCTATATTAAGCAATTGTGAATTTTTTTTTTTTTTCAGAAGTAGGTAAAAACCTCATTGCAATCAATAAGAATAATAGGAAAGAGCTGTTTATATTTAAACATCCTATTCTAAGCAACCATAATACTACTCATATTTATGAGTAAAAGCTTGCTTAGGTCGTAATCTATCCCTTAGTACCAATTCTTGCAAACATCTATGGAATAACATGTTGACTCTCTGTATAAACTCTTATTAACATTCAGTTCATTTTCCAATTTCGCCATATTCACCAGAGTCCCCTGGCAGTTCATCAAATACTCTGTGTTTCAAGTTATTGGTAGGATACGCGGAAGAGAAATTATCTGTCGAAAGAGAGATGACTCTGATAAATACATCGAACTACAATAGCACACTGGCGAAATGAGATCCCAAACAATAATTATAAAAAATGGAAGTAAGTAAATAATAGTCTATTGTAAAATTGAGTTATTATTATACAAGAAATGCAAGAGAGATAGAATAATTAAATTTTACTACATGAACTCCCTTGCATGTATTGTACAAAAATTAATGTGGGATTAAATGCCACAACTAAAATCAGTATTCAAAAAAATAAATATATGAAAAAACCAGAGTCTAACAAATTGCTGACCAAGTCAGCTCCTTCGAGCATAAGACAATATACTCGTCTTACTCGGGGGTTTAGACTCGGAGTAAAGTGCAGGGAGTAGAACAAATTATCTAGCTAGCCTCGGTGGTGTAATGGTTACTATAACTGCCTATAAAGCAGGAGACCCGGGTTCGAGTCCCAGCTGAGGTAGTAAGAGATTTTTTTAAATTCTAACTCACTTGCATTTCTTGTATAAAATTAACGTGGGATTAAATACCACAACTAAAATCAGTATTTAAATTATTATTGTTTTGTAAATGAGATACAAACTGCAAAACATACACTTTTATTTATATTTAAATTTACTAGAAAAAAACTTTTCCATGACATTGCAATATGAATATTCTTTAAAATTCGGAAATGAACATTTTTTCTATTGAGGATGACAATGTTAAGAATAACTTTTTCTTTTTTTTATTGATAATGTTACCACTTAGGATCATGGAGGGAGGGGCTATCTACAGTTTGCCACCCCATTCTAAACATCCATGGCTCAGGACAAGCATTTATTTATAAACAAAAGGTTGACCTGGGCGGGATTTGAACCTGCAGCATCAGAATTATTAGACCCGTACGCATCCCCTGAGCTACACTGGCGCCCCAAGCGAATAACCTTCTAAGTACTATTAAGTATCTTGTATTAGGTTTTATTCTGATGTCTCTATACTTTGTTGTCCTTATTATTTACAAAATTGAGAAATATGTTAAAAGGACTTACACTTTCCACATTTCCAAAAAAGAACTGTATTTTAATAAACGACAGTTACAGGTATAAATCTATTCACATTAAGAAAATTATCTTCAATTTTCATTGATATTTATAAATGCCAAAACATTTATATCCTCGAACGATTTCAATACAAATTAATTTCAAAAGATATTTAAAAGTTTATCAAAGAGTTTTAAATCCTCCTCCCCCCACCGAATTCACTCCTCCTCCGTGGTATGCATAAATTGTGCTTTACTTCCTTTAAGATAAAATATATGTCCATAGATAGATATCTGTTTACAGACCATTTACAGATGTCTGTTTACAGACTTATACCATTTATTGATATCTGTTCAATAGATAAGGGAAATGTGCTTAATTTACGGAGTCTCTACGTTTCTCTAAGATGACTTCTCCTTAACTACGGTAAGGGATGAACAGGAGACAAAGCACCTCCAATAAGCTGCACAAGGGTTGAAGGGGCTGAAATCCCATTATCCCAAGGGTTGCTGTATCAGGTGGTGTGTTCCATATTTCAGGAGGGGACTTATAGAATCCTCTTACCTCTCACCACCCTCTCCGGCCATTACCCTGGACGGCCACATCCTTCACTCTGGCGTATTCTACAACTCTGCAGAGATTTCCCTCCTTCCTTCTTCCTCACACCCCATCGTAGTCCTGGAAATAGCCCTATGACTATCTTCCATTTCCAGGACTCCTCTATAGGACCACTCTATAGGAGTCCTCTATAAGACTACTCTATAGGAGTCCTCTATAGGACTACTCTATAGGAGTCCTCTATAGAACTACTCTATAGGAGTCCTCTATAAGACTACTCTATAGGACTCCTCTATAGGACTACTCTATAGGACTCCTCTATAGGACTACTCTATAGGACTCCTCTATAGGAGTCATTATTATCTATTTATACTTCTCAAATAGAGACGAAAATCACGAAAGAAGATACACACTTTACAAAATAATAATAGATAATAGCATACTTTGTGTATTCAAGACACTCAAAAATGCAATTAATTAGTGTGAATCAATCATATGAAAAAAAATTTAAATTTCATATGAAGAATAAATAAAAAAAAATTTTATAAATTAATATATAAATATAACTCTGCTCTGGCGATTACCTGAGAGTCGTACTTAGCTGACTAGTTACTAGGAGTATACTGTGTATAAGAATCTCCATTCCCACGACTTCGATTTCATTAACAACGAACTCACTTTTTCTTTTTTGCCTCGGGTGGAATTTCACTATGAATACAAGTAGCAGTGGCTTCTAGACTGTTGGGTATAAATTTAGGGAAACCACCTCTTCTAATTGTTCAATTTCCTTGTCTGATTCATGAACTATTAATCTTACTAATAAAAAAAATCTGTGTTTAGTCTCATAGCTCTAAAATACATATTGCACCCTCTTCAGAGGACTTATACCTATATAGACATATGTAAGCTAATCCCCCACTCCCGTTTACCTAATCTATCTCAATAACAGTATAAGACTTTCGTTTTACATTTAAAAGAGACAGGCCTATCAATGATATATACCAATATATATACTAATATATATATATANATGTGTAATATATATATATATATATCAAGAACAGGTCGGATAGAGAGTGAAATGCACACACGGACAAAAAAAATTTAACAAGGAGCACAGGAGCACACACACACATATAGTGTATATATATATATATTAGTGACTATCAATATTAGTGTTCAGTAGATAAGATTCGAGAAAATATTTGAAAGTTTTTTTTAAATTCTTTACGGACAACAACCAAGTTGCATTACTTCGGGATTCGCTGAAAGTAAAAAAAAAAGAAAGAAAAAAGTAGAAGAATATAATGGTTATTCATAGCCAATCACATAAACTATGGTTATAGTAGAATCTATTGGTTATTTATCAACCTATAACATAATAACTATATAGAAAAGTATATAAAGAGCATCCTATAAAAAACATATGGATAGGAAGTTAACATAATATTGATGCCAACTTTGTGCGTTGATAGCTTTAATGGTGATTTACGCTTTCGTACTTGTGCGAAACAAGGTCGTGCTGAAGAGAATCAGTCCTTATCATATTGTCTCGTACACATTTTCTGAAGATGACTCTTAGACAAAATTACATAATAATAAAAGACTTTTTACCTAGCAACCTAGCAACAAAATATACCTAGCAGCATACCTAGCAACATTTTACCTAGCAACATATGCATAGCAATATTATACCTGGCAACATATATCTAGCAATATTACACCTAGAAACTATACCTAGCAAAAAAATATACCTAGCAATATTACTCCTAGCAACTATACCTAGCAACCTAGCGAATAAATATACCTAGCAATATTATACCTAGCAACCTAGCGACGAAATATACCTAGCAACAAGTAAAAAAATATGCCTAGCAACCTAGCTACTTAGTAACTTAGCAACCTAACAGCATACCTAGCAAAAAACCCCAATCCTAATTGAACAATTGATAGTTGATTTTCATCGCTGCTAAAGGTGTCTAAAACTCCTAAGTACTGTTGGAAAGGTCCAATACTAAATGTCTTTCTGTGTTTTACAGTGAGCACCACTTGACAGACTCCATCAAATATATGTGTGTGTTTTCGTGTTATATATAATAGCAGGTGAGATAGAGAGTGCAGTGAATACACAAAAAGAAAAAAAATTACAATGAGTAAAATTTTTCGGGGAGACTTCTGTCCCTTCGTCAGTAAGGAATGAGAGAGACTAATAATCTCTACAGTCAAAACTGTCCATTTATCTGATATTTAGATATTTAGAGGGGATTTTGTCTTGTAATTTGAATTAATAAAAGCCTAATTTGGAAAGAAAAAAAAAGTTTTTATTATTGCCAACGTTTAAGCATAAATTTCAGGTCGACTATAAGGCAATGGGGGCTAAGGAGGGAGAGTCTCTTACGACTATAGGATAAGATAAACATGATCATCAGTTAATTATCCCAGAGCAGGAGTCATTCTCTCACACCATCATCCACATTGCCTTGAAGAAGGACTCAATTCTAGACCGAAACAATTTCAACAACAAAAACTTTTTTGTTTACAAATTAAGTTTTTATCTATTCAAATTAAATATGAGATAGACTGTCATATAATACATATGACTTAACCTATACAGTTAGTTTGTTATCGTTCCTCTTAATGTAACGCGTTCTAATGATTCAAATTGTGTTTGTATTAAGTCAAATAAATTAACCTTCAGAATTAAGTTGTTTTTTTTACTTGATACAAGTACAATTTGAATTATTAGAACGCGTTACATTAAGAGGAACGAAAGCAAGTAATTGTATAGCTTAAGTCATATGTCATATGAAAAAGACCGAATCCCAGACCAGTCCCTCTTCAAAAATACTCTGAAGTGATAAAATTGATTATCTTCTAAGAAAAACCTCTGAAAAATTCAAATCATGATGATAATTGTGGTAAAGTAATCCCACATTCCATTATTTATTTAAATTGTACCAGGAGCTTGAAAAAAAAAAATACTCTACCTCAGTCTGGGATCGAACCCGGGTACCCCACTATCCGGGCGGGTGCATCAACCACCTATGCCTCTGAAAAATATTGACATCAATGAGTTAGTCAATAAATTCATTATCCAACAGTACAAAGTCTGAAAATTTTTGGATGGGGGGATGAAATGGTCACGAGGCGATTGGTGGTTCTTCGTTGGTGTTTCCACTGTATGGATATCCCATACTAAGCGGAATCCAAAAGGCAAGTGCACACGTATTCAGCGCAGCAACACGAGAGTGGGAGGGGTAACGCCCTCAGCACAACCCTCCACCCCCGGGCCGCGCGTCACAGGGGGTGATAACAGTGTTTGTGAGGGAGGAAACAGCATTAGCGAGGAGCAGAGGTTTGTCCGCCTGCTTTGGCCGTATCAATTATTCGTGAGCGCTGCTTGCTGGCGAGGCCGAGAGAGAAGGGCCCTCAAACACGGGGGGGTTCCAGGGGAGAGAGAGAGTAAATGAGCCGGGGGGTTGGAAGGAGAGAGAGAGATCGAGCAGAAACGAGAAAGAAGGGTTTGTGTGAGAGGGGAGAGAGTGAGGGGGGGGGGGGGGGGGGGCTGTACAGCGACAGATAAAAGGGCCCGGAGGGGGGGGAGTTATCGATCGTGAAGGTACAGTCCCCTCCAGAATGCGGTACGGCGAGTCAGCTGGCCCGAACGCCCTTCCAGGTACAGTCTCCACTAACCCCTCCACGAGCATTCTACCGCCTCACGCTCTCATAAAACATTTATTTTACCCCCACCCACCTTCTCCTCTTCAAATGATGCCATTTTATTTATGTAGGCTCCCCACTGCGACAGTTTATTTATCTTGGTACTTCCCGTTGAGTTATGAATACTCTCCTACATTGAATATTTTCAACTCTAAAAAAAAGAAAACTGGTTCGTCTATACGATGATAATACAACCACCCATGTAATTTCAGATTTCGTAAACTATTATCACAAGAATTCGTTCTCTACATAGTGGTATTGATTTGTTCTAGGCTGTAATTTACCAGAGACCAATAACAAAGACAAATTCACGTGGGAAGTATATAACTCTTTAATCATCAAAATCATTTAAACATTTAACTCGAAAACAGTTCGTCCAAAATTACATTACATTTCACAATTTATCTTACAACCTGTTAAATTAGTAGATTACAGCTGATCATTGTTTACGCTAGCCTAGAGTAACTCTAGTTTCCATTAATGACGGAATGACTATTCTTGAGGTAGTGGAATGTCCCATCAGCCAGAATGAGATGGGGCTAGTGCAAACAGCCTGAAGATGAATCTTTATGTGTTGAAACCCTAGCAAAATAAACAATTTTCTATTGGCTATATTTCTAATGGCTGAAACAATTTATATGCTCTATTTTGGGCACTGGCAATTATATGAACTCTGGCAATATCATTTTTAAAATTAATTCAAATAATATTGAATTGCTTCTAATGCATGTTACCAATAAGATTTTTCTTTTAATATCAGATTACATAGCGAGTAGTATTATCGCTCGTTATTGCCATAGCGACACTATCTATTAATAATTATCATAATTGTGAGACATGGTGTTATGTGAAAACTGGAAATTTTCATTTTTCTAATTTACCTCATCAAAGCGGGAAAACAAAACAACACATTAGTGATAATATGTTCCTTCTATTCTCACAGAGATAATGGTTCCAATACAAGCTACTTAGGCGATAACGCGGAATATTATTTACTGCCAACATACTCGGTCATTATATTTTTCTTAGACTCAGATTTTTATATTATAATTAATGTTCTTGTATTGAATATGTAGATCTTGTTCTAAATGTATTATTTCATATTACTCACTGCAATTATTTTCCATACAAAACTTTAACTTAAAATACTTTAGCTTGGAAGCTTAGCCCAGCTGGGTCGAGTCCCGCCAATTTTCGAAATGCTCCATGACTGTTTTGAAGAGGGTGGCTACATGTAGGGTAGACTCTCCCTACGTGAGCAGTTGCAGAGGGGTTAAAAAAAAACACCTCACTACTTCATTACTTAAGTACTTCTTACAAGTATGTTTTTCTATAACTACAATTTTTTTTTTTTTGCTTCTAATATAAAATGAAACATTTATTCCAATAAATAAAAAATTGCTTTCCGTAAGATCTAATTTAATTCCAATATTAAACATTATTAAAATAATGCTTCCTTTATAAAACTTTATTGACAGTACAAGAAAATTGAGACTAATTTCTCTTTTTCGATATGTTTTAAAACATTTATTTATCTGAACAACTGGCTTCCTAAAACGAAATATTGACATATTCTCTTATATATCTTGTAAAACAATGTGAACACATATTTTAAACTGTATCTCATGAAAAACTCTTATCACTATCTGAATAATAATAAACCATCGACCAAGGTAACATTTATTATTCCTTGTGCGCAACCATGAAGAAATTAAAGAGAATTAAAGGGAGAATGTGTGAACTACATATTGTAAAGGATTGTGTCAAAATCTTTCAGAAGAAGAGGAATTGCTACCTGAGCTTAGAAATATGAAAACGTATTTATTATCTATCAGCGATAATAAATAAAGACAAACTCTATTATATAAACCACAGAATGAAAAAGTGTGTCAAATAACTGCCCCCTAAAAATATCCAAATTCAAATATATATATATGTGTGTATAACTCTTTATTTAAAAAAAAAATTATTCTATACATTTTCTATACACTGTAATTTTTGATGGGGTCCATTGTTGTCCTTGCTCGTCTATTCCGGGACGTAACCCGTCCTCAGAGAGGAGCCCAGGTTAACCCGCTATAGACTATCCGGCACCTATCTTCTCCTAATCTTAGGATAAGAAGGAGACTAGGCAGGGAGTCAAGGAGGGAGTGAGAGGGGGGAAAAATGCCAGTGCATTCACTCCCTTGATATAATGTAACTAAACTGGCTGGAGTAGGAGGTCCCTTGGCCACCTCCTCTTGAGGCGTCGGGGAGGGTGGTCGGGATGAACGTGGGATGCCAAGGAGAGGACTAGAGGATTTGAATGTCCTTGGAGGTTTGTATGTAACTTATCAAACCTGGAGGGGATGAGCTCGGAAACAAAAGGTACTTGCACGTCAGAATGGATGGTTTTGTTGGATACGTAGGGAGGAGTGTTGAGGATTGTGCGAAGGACTTTGGACTGGAACCCCTGGATACGTCTAATGTTTGATGTCTTCGCTGTGCCCCACAATTCAATACCATATGTCCAGATGGGTCTAATTAATATTTTGTAAGGAGTTATTTTGTTTTCTATTGTTAATCTGGACCTGTGGTTCAGCAATCTGTAGAGCTGTCCAAAACTTCCGTTTAGTTCTTGTCTCTTTGTCTGTAAGTGAGTCTTCCAGGTTTATTTCCAGGCCCTTGCGTCCGAGTCACTAATAAATCAAATTATTATATTAAAGAAAAGCATACATGTTTAAACATATTATCTTGGTATAGATATCTGAAGTATGGAGGAACCTAGATATTTGTGGTAGATAATGATCCCGACCTTTAAAACGAGCCAACCTGCAATAATTTACCTACTTTTCCTTTTCATATTTGAACTTTCATTTAGGGCTGATAGTGTCCATGGAATATCCCTTTGATCTCATTGGTTCTAAATACAAATACACGTGTGGAAGGGTGGGTGTGTCATCATCCCATTCATTTTCAGAATATATAATTTGTTCAATGCATAAAAAAGTAAGCCTTTAGCCAAGAGATAAAAACGGAATGACGCAATTTTGGAAAGTTTTTTTAAGTTCAGTATCAAAGAAAAATAATTTTATCTCTTTTGCTAAAAACTGTCATGGAGTTTTTTGACGTCGGGATATCATCCATAATACAAATTTACATGTAGAGCTTCCGTAGTCTAGACAAAAGAATAACCAACAAAGAGGTATCAAACACACAAAGAATTGAGGGATATTTTTTTATTTATATAAGTAATATATTCCATTCTTCGTTGTGAATAGGAAAATGGGGGGGGGGGGCGCTCATTAAATCTCCCCTCCAGCCTCTGCGATCTTCCTTTATCTGAGAACTTTGCAGAGAACTACTCCTTTTGTAAAACCTTCGACCTCTTTGGTTTGCTAAGTCCGAGGCTAATGCGCCAGTCCGTCTTTTCCTTATATGTTATTTATGAATGTAGAACTGTCGTTATTTATTTATTTTCATTTTATTTTATTTATTTACTTTATTTCTTAGTATTTTTTATCTCTTCAAGTTTTAAATTTTTAAACTAATATCTAAATGCGATGGTTCAACTTTTACTTTAAAAGTCATTTAAAGTGTTTTAGATGTATTTATTGACAGATTGACAGTATCTTGTGCATGTTTTACAGGGAGAATATATTTCTNTTTTTTGTGCCTTTGCCGATATTTTTCTTCAGGGAACTAGAACTAAAATAGTTAAAATAATCCTTAGAACTGTTTCAGGCTTCCATTGGAATTAAATAGGGTCCTTAAATAGGAGATATTAAGAACAAATCTTTCCTACTTAAAACCTAATTTGCTTTCTTTAAGTTTTGTGATTGCTACATATCGCAGACCCTAGTGTTTAATTTTTTGTATATACTTTCTATATATATATATAAGTCAGTAAAAATTCTCAAATCATAATAAAAAAAGGGTCGCTACAGGTGGTGTACCAATTACACTCACACCACCATAGCACACGGACTGCTATTTCATAGCAAATTGTATTATAACACTTTTTACTAATAAAAAAAAGGCAGTAGTAAAAAAAAAATCATAATTTTTATTTTTATTTTTAATTTTTTTTACAATTTTTGCATATATGTACTAACATTACTGTAAATAACCACATAAAAATGTGTCAGATAAAAGCATTGATCTTTCTCGTCCTCCCCTACCCTCTTCCGTATCCTCCGACTCTCTCCATAAGGGAATACAAATGAACATTAAACTTATATTTAGAAAAATAAGGTAAATATTAATAATACATAAATAAACATTTTAAACAATTATAAACAATTAGATAAAAAATCATCATAACAGAAATAATAAAAGTCAATTATTATAATAAATATAATTACATAAATAGAAACACTACAAAATGAGATGATTTCGAATGCTGGAGAAACTGGTCACTACTGTTTGGCCACTGGAGTTTTGAGTTTGTCAACACTCCTACTGAAATTCAGACATATATGTACAATATATTTATAAATTATTCCCATTATAATTTCTATTTAGAACTGGCTATTTGGAGGTCTCGCAGAATTTTCCTATTCAAGCGACGTGGTGGGTTGTCAGGAAGGGTAATGTTGTATAGGTTATGTACTAAGGGATTGGGATTCAAGGAAAGAGTGAAAATTAGTAAAACAAGAATTAATAAGATCTTTTTACTCCATGTTTATGCGGGGATTAAGGAAAACTCGAGGGACAATAGAAACAAGGTACAAATTTTTTATGTAAAATATAGGCGCGCAGACAAGTCGGCATTAACAGAACCTTCTAGACTCAGAACGCCATCATCATAGCTAGAGAAAATAACTACTACCGCTCAACAATTACAGAAAGAATAGGAATCATGAAAAACCCGCGTATGAAATCATGAAAAACCAAAATAAGGTATATAGAGAAGAAGGGTATACGTAAAGTGAAAACTAGAAACCAGCATTATCTGGCAGGATAATCAACACTGCTACAAGAGATAATAGAAGCCAGATAGGGGCCTACGGAAATGAACTGATAAGAGCCAGCCAATGGGAAGGCAGAATTAAATCAAAATCTGGTTCCCAGAGTGATATAAACCCCCCTGGAACTTTAGCAATTTTCTTGTGGGTTCCCCTCAAACCCCTTACTGTAAATAAACGGTTAAACCACAAATATATTGTGAAATATTATTGTACCAAATAATAAAAGGTTTAACGTGAACTCTAACTGTCTTATTGGCCCTCTAATAGAAGGTAACAACTGCAAATATACAAATAAATAAAGAGGGCACATAAAATAAAAATACAAACAAAACAAAGTTATTCTCCATTCAGCCCTGAAGAAGCCGTACCTTTCCGTAAAGGTGACGGTCGGAAGAAGATTATATGAAACTATTATATATTGTAAATAAAGGTTCATATTGAGTATAGGTTATTATTAACCTCCTTCATCAAATTCGGAATAAATGTTTATGCAGGACCTGAAACGAAAGAAACAGTCGTATTTTATTCTCCAGTTTTTAAATTACATTTCGTCGTGTACGATTTGTGATCAAATCATTTGAAATGTGAAAAGATAACGGAGCTATTGCCTTACGGAGTTTCTTTGTCTGTTTTAGCAATTATTACAATTTATTTTTAATATTAATACAATATATCAATTTCCGCACGGAGTTGAATTTATATATTTTATTTATATGTTCAATTAATGTATTTATAACATTTACATACATAACCCTACTGTACAAATTACAGCTTAACAGTGCACCTGATAACTTTACTTTTTGGTTACAATTATGTCTAAGTGCAAATTTTTGTCCTCGATTCCACCAGTTCAAGCTCATCCAAACGAAAATTAACACATGACAGGTTGACAGTTGGGGAACTGGAATGACATACCGTGTTTACTGTCAAGAGTTAATCCTCTCTGGGCTGACGACTTGTCATTCGCGGAAGCTCATCTGAGACACGTACATAACGCCAACATGCATGTGCATAACGCTTTAGTAGACTAAGGAATGACATAAGGCATTATATTTTTTTTTTTTTACTTTACATTATCCGTTACTATTCGACAGAAGTGAATATGAATGTTTAGTTCTGCACTCTGAAAAGATACAATAAACCTCCCTCGGAGATCTCTCTAGACATCACTAGCGCCCTGATGATGACTTACAAGTTAATTCGAAACATCGGGAATAATAATATAATTACCTAAAAATTTTGGAGTATTTTATTTTTCTGATCCTGGCCGAAAAACTGACTAATTTCTCCAGCACAATACTCGCCGGCCAACGAACCTCCAGGCATAAAATTAATACACTTAGTAAATATTAATTTAGTTGTGGTTTAATACCCCAGGTAAATTTTAAACAATAAGTAATAGGGAATAGAATAAAAAAATCTATTAGTAGATGATTTTAGTTGGGGTTCGGTCAAGGTTGATCCAAAAAATACAATTCATATAATTAGCATTTTTTTAAATTATCTGCCAACGTTTCGGCTTACATTGTAAGACATCTACAGGGCTATCATGAAGACGAGAGAGGACGTCCTGTCCCTAACAGGAGAGTCACATTTTCATGACTGAGGACTTAGGGACAGGACGTCCTCTCTCGTCTTCAGGATATNAGAAAAAGCATACCGGGCCGGCAAGCAGGAGATCCAGGTCCGAGTCCTGGCTGGGACAGATAGATTTTTTTACTAAGATGATTTTAGTTGGGGTTCGGTCAAGGTAGATCCAAAAAACACAAATTTTAAAAATGTATTTTTTAATAAAGGATTATGACAGATAATTCTTTACTAAAAAAATACATTTTTTAAATTTGTGTTTTTTGGATCTACCTTGACCGAGCCCCAACTAAAATCATCTTAGAATAATACCTACGGTCAACAAACTTTCCTTGTGAAAATAGATTTTTTTATTCTATTCCCTCTCATTAATTGTTTAATACACTTTTTTTCTTCTTTTTTTTTTAAATAGTTTTTTTCCCCCGTATTTCCTCTTAGATGACTCAATTTTGGTGATGAAACCCTAGGTTTCAAACATTAAATAAAAAGTTAAATCTATTTTTATCTAAACTAGGCATACATACTGCAAAATATTTCTCTTTCGCAACGCTTCTCTTTCCTGTACAATGTACCCAAGAGGACCTTCAATAAGAGCATTGGTATCTCTCAAAGAAGTAAAGCTATAACCTAATCATTAGGAAGATCAATTAATGGACAATGCATGGCGGAATTTGACGAGTAGTTATTTACATCCAGGGCGTTCACAACTTAGTGATTACCACGTCACCAGCAGAGGAGTGATTGTTATTGTGTAGGCCTAGGTTGGCCATTAATCACAGAGAGAGGAACTCCTGATACGATATCGGGTAGGCATTGTCTGCCCTGGAAGAAGGGTGGTTTCGAGGCCGGCCCCCTCCCCCTATCCAATGGTCAGCGGGGGACCTGTCATCGCCAGACCGCACCTCCGATGTAGGAGTCTGGAAGAATCATAGGATCTCGGAGGATCATAGTCTACACGAGCGATCATAGTCCACACCTCTTCTCAGAGATTAGGCTATGGTTGTTATAAAAATAATAATAATCAATATCCATAAAACACTGTAAACTGAAGAGAATTAGAAATATTAATTTTATTGTGGTTTTTAATCCCACGCAAATTTAAAGTAATTAATACTTTGGGAATAGAAAAAAAGATCTACATGTCCCAGCCAGGGCTCGAACCTGGGTCTCCTGATAACCGGGCAAGCGCGTTATCCAATTACGCTACCGGGAGAAACAGATAACTTATTAAATAATAATAACGCAACCTCCTGGGGACATAGTCTGTAAATAATTTGAGAGTGGTGTCATTGGTCACCTTCTCTCCTCATGTGATTGTCATTGAATGTAATTTTTACTTTTCATTGTAATCAAATTACAAAATGTTTTTATTTTATTTTAACAGAATTTAATATGTAAATAAAGGTTATATTTACAAAATAATAATCAAGAATGGGAATATACATTCCTTATTAAATAATATTATAGTATATATTATTATTATATATATCTTTCCTACAGTATTCATTTTTCGAAGTCTTCAAAACAATTATTCTCATTTTAAATACCGTACTAGAATTCCTACAACAGAGTACAATAGGTAGAAGAAGTATTCCCAGTTTTAGGAGGAGTAAAGACATTTTAAGTAAGTTAATCTTACAAAATTCGTCACGCAGGGGCTGTGTAATCAAAGCAGATTTTCCATGCCTCATTAAAGATCGACCTAGATGAAATTAATTGGGGAAATTTAATTTGCAAGCCTCAGAGAGCAATCAAAATAAATATTAAGCTTTGCAGTAGACTGCGAAGGGATATGTTGTATCACGGGCTACGGGTCACTAATAATTGACAACAATTAGATATATTAAAGTTAATTATCACAAATAACTACATCTATTAATTACAACATAACCTACTGCAACTACTGCCCTAAATAATTTATATATATNTCTTACAGTAGAAAACAAACTGACGCTCTACAAAAACTTATTACGACCAATCTGGACTTGCGGAGTAGAAATCTGGGGTGCCGCCAAGCCTTCCAACATCCAACGAATCCAGTCCTTTCAATCCAAAACCCTCCGAATAATCGCAAATGCTCTCTATTATGTATCCAATTCCTCTCTTCACCGCGATTTTAATATTCTTTTTGTTCAAGATCTCATTTCTTTAACCTTTTCCTTAGTTAACTTCCATACCATCCACTAGCACAGACTTTGCCTTTCAAGTCCAACCCCTATAACCCACCCCGCCGATTCAAACGAAGATGGCCTCGTGACCTTCCGGAAAAAACAGCTTGTAATTAATTGAAGGGTGGTGACTGGTCGGTCACCATCTCTCTTCTTGCTATTGTAATTTTTTTTTTTTTTTTTTTT
This sequence comes from Oncopeltus fasciatus, assembly GCA_000696205.2. Taxonomy (NCBI): domain Eukaryota; kingdom Metazoa; phylum Arthropoda; class Insecta; order Hemiptera; family Lygaeidae; genus Oncopeltus; species Oncopeltus fasciatus. The sequence continues at coordinate 421 of KZ808097.1, read as the reverse complement.
TTTTTTTTTTTTTTTTATTTAATTTGTTTTATTCTTAATTTATTTATTTGGTTGTAACATTCTGTAAGTATGTTTACATTTTGTAATTGCTCACAATGTTGTTCAATGGCTGTGAGTGTTATTGACATGAGGGAGAGAACGGCCAGTATCGCAACTCCGAAGAAAAACATAAAATTAGAAATTAAATTACTAACAGCTAATAAATTAATTACTATTTACAAATAAATTTAATATACTTATTTGCAAAGAGGCCTCAAGATAACTTGCTAATGATGGTCACTTATCACTTAACACTTAGCTGTAGCCAGCACTGCAAAGACCACGACTTGCCCGACGCTCAGAACACGTGATTTGCCACGGAAATAGACACAGGCGGAGACTTAACTATCACTGACTTAGGGTTTTTTCCTTTTTTTGGGGG
>KZ808096.1:240172-254866 GCA_000696205.2 Oncopeltus fasciatus | reverse complement strand
AAATCTACAAGATAAAACTTTTTATGATGGTTATTTGTATCGACAATGTTACGAGTAGAAATAATAATAATGCAATAATAATAAGAAATTTCTCTTCAAAATAAAAACTTTTCATATGTTGATTCATAAAAATTATGTAAAAACTTAAAATTTTTAATTTGTGAATGTAAAATTGATTTACTGCAAGTCTGTATTCTTGGGGATAAGTTTATTATTTATATATATTAAAAAAATTGGCTGATTGAGAATGAAACAGAAATTAAGTGAGGAATCTATCTAAAGTCTAATATATCTATCCAGCACATACTTATAGTTAGAAATATCTTTTAGAAGACTGAGACACTGGCCAAACCATGTGAGTTAATAATATAAAGATTTTAATAATAAATACTAAAAATAAGTGTTATGTGCACTGGTGAAGTAAAAAGCCATGAGACATGTCAGGCTTATAAGCTAAGATTAATTGATTTTATTATAGTCCATTCTATATAGCATTAAATCAATCTTTTCTGAATCATGAGAAAAACTGCTGAAATGGCTGATAATGCTGATCATTTAAGGATTGCACCTCCAGAAAAAAGGAAATTAAAAATAAATAAGCAAACTCACCTTTGGTAATGTATTCCATTGACAACTTCTTCTACACTACTGACATTATAACCAAAGTTGTCACCATTCTCTTGACTCTTAGGAATTTGTTGCCAATATATATAAATTTTTCTGTGGTCTGGATCATGAGCCCTAGCAGTGGAGTCAAAACTTCCCATATCTATTTTTGGGGGCATTGATGGCACTATAATGAAGAATTCAAACATTAAGTAAAAAGTAAATAAACAAACATTATGTAAGAATAAGTTTAACTTTTATATTATTTATTCTAAAATTATTAACATTCTACGGGAAGTAGGGTTTTTTGTTTGTCCAATGAAAGAACCATGGCAATTAGGTGTGGAACAAAGACCCCATCCCCCTTCCTAACAGAACCAATGTCGTCTACAAAATTCCCTGTTCCACACCTAATGGTTCTTACACTGGACAAACAAAAAACCCTATTTCCCGTAGAATCAATAACCATAAAAATGACATAAAGAATAAACTAATAAAAACTGCCCTCACTGAACATGTTTTTCATGAAGAACACACATTTGACTTTGAGAGCATAACCATTCTTTCCACTGAACCCTATAAACACAAAGGCCTTCTTTCTGAAACCATTGACATTAACTTAATTCACAACACTATCCAGTTAACGACAGAACGGACATAGAACACATTTCTTTAACTTACATTTTCCTAGTTCTAAAGTTACCTTCCTTTTTTCCTTTGTCCTTTTTATTGCCCCCTTTTGAAACAGGCCGCTCTCCCTTTGTACCTTCCGCCTCTTACCTTTCCCCCTACCCTTCCACCACCCACGGTGTTTTTCAGAAAAATTATATTTCATCTTAGTCATGGAAATGTGGACTTAGGGACAGGACATCTTCTCTCGTCTTCATGTTCGGCAGGTGTGGTAAATTACTGTTTTAAAGTTATTGAATTATTTTTTTAATAAGTTGCTGTCTGCAGGTTTTTTAAATTCTCTCACATACCTTTCTACATTCATACTTTTGATATCACATTACATTATGGTAATTCTGTATTATAATATTGTCAATTATTATTGTATTCTCATGACATTGTATTTCTACAGCTCTGAAGATGGCTTACAATGTAAGCCGAAACGTTGGCAGATAATCTTTAAAAAAAATAAATTTTTTTTTAATTTGTATTGTATTTTTTTTTGTATCTACCTTGATGGAACCCCAACTAAAATCATCTAATAAAACTGAATTGAGTTTGTTATTGTAAAAATATTATGTGAGTTCTGCAAAATAGTTTTGTTTATTTACAAAAAAAATTGTATAAGTAATTGCTCTAACAAAGATGAATAGAGGCAAAGATTCAAATAATTTCTATCCAAAATCAAAATATTATCATAGGAAGAAATTCGGAAACATAGTCTTTTAAACACAAACATGTCTATTTCAATAGGTTATAGCAATATTTGATAATTAATTTGCATAAAAAATTAACCGATAACAACCAATAACTTTTCAAATTGTATACATTTATTTATTAAGTTCATGCACAAAACAAAAATGTTTCTTAAATGATATGAAACTAATGATACATAATTGAAATAAGTGTATCGTGTAGTTTGTTCAATTGATGGGGAAATAAAATATTTAGTTATAAGTAAAACTAATTAATTAATAAAATTTACAAGTTAGTATCATATCAAGTATATTTAATTTACAATAGTAGACAATAATAGATCTATTGTAAGTAATAAATTACCAGTTGATTTCTTACATAAAAACTGGTACATTCAAGTACTTAAAATTTCTTTCAAAGAAGTACAATTAACAGAGAAAATTTAACCCTTAATAAATTAACGCTGGAGAAATTTGTCAGGGTTTCGGCCAGGATCAGAAAATAAAATACTCCAAAATTGTTGGGCAATTATTTTATTATTGCCAACATTTTGACTTAACAAGAGCCATCAGGGCACTGATGCTTGTTTTGTATGGAGATCTCCAATAAAAAATTATAAAGGGAGTTTATGGTCACATCTCAGAACTAAACTGATGCTGACTTAAATGTTAAGTCGAAATGTTGGCAATAATAAAATGGTTCTCTAAAATTTCTGATCCTGACAAATTTCTCCAGCAATAATACTCGACAGCCAACCAATCTCTAACATTAATAAATTAATTATTAAATCCAAAAAAATTCTAATTTTAAAAAATGTGTAGTTTTAAAAATATTTGCTAATGTTTTGGCTTACATCGTAAGCCATCTTGAGGTAGGCCTGATAGGTCATGAAGGCGAGAGGGGACGTGTCACCAAGATCCCATTTTTATGACTTAAGTTTCATCTAATATTAATATATTAATGTTTGTTTGGATGTATTAAGGCATAGCCACATGCCAAAGGCTCAGTCACATAAATTGTACAAAAAAGAAAAAAAAATGTATTCGCAATAAATAAGTAAGTGTTACCTGTTGGTTTCGTAGAGAGCACAATAGATGAAGGATCTGACCACCATTTTTCACTGTCTTCAGCTCGATGTGATTTAAGTGACACTCGAATGTCGTACCAAGTATGAGCATATTTTAAGTCAGTGATATTTAAAATATACTGCCCAGAGACATTATTGATCAATTTGGTCATATCAGCTTCCTAAAACAAATTAAAAATAAAAATTCAGGAGACATGCATCACCTACTAGGGCTAGCTACTGAAATATAAGAATGCCCTCAACACTGTCTTCAATGGGATCAGGATAGCAATCAGACTAAACATTCAAATCTAACAGTAAGAAAATGTTGGTGAGCTTTCCATAAAAATCAGAATAGTTTGATAATATGTTAGATAAAAATACATTAAGTCCCATGAATGACATAGATGGTTCCAAGTATAATGATAGCATAGATGGAGCTTTTTTAACTTATTACAATGTATTAATATTCATTTTCTCTACTACCATATGAAGCTATTGACTGCAGAATTTCTTACTATTTTAAGATAATCAATTTATTTTATTTTAATGTAATTAATTAATTACATACAATAGTAGTTAGAATCAGATAATGCTATAAAATCTTTTCTCTAACAACTCACTTTTGTAATCATACTAGAGTTCTACAAGATCTAGTACAGAGGAGAGTTAGTTAGATTAATCTGAATATTCAGCGTGTGTAAAGTAAAAGAGAATGAAGAGATTTACAAAGCAGAGTTTTTTGACCATAGATATTATTATTAGATGATTTTAGTTAGGGTTCGGTCAAGGTAGATAAAAAAGAAAAAGAAAAAAAAAGTGTAATTTTTTAAAAGATATCTGCCAACGTTTTTGGATCTACCTTGACTGAACCCCAACTAAAATCATCTAATAAGAAGAGATTTACATTTTATCCCTCCTACCCTCACCTCCTCAAAAAAGTTAATAATTCCCTAAAAATAGCCTGAACTCACAAAAATGAATCTAGGCAGAATGGTGGCAGCATTGGTAGATAGGAATAAAAATGAGATGAGAGAAAGAAAAAAAAAACAGCATTAGGCAAGGGATTACATAAAAGAAAAAATTTCAATATATTGTCCTAAGACTGACTCACCATTGTGACACATAGATATTTTATTTAAATATTAAATTAATTGTGGTATGTAATCCCATGCTAAATTATTTAGAAGAAATGCACAGGGAGCCAGAAAAAAATCTTACCACCTCAGCCGGGAATCGAGCCCGTGTCTCCTACTTTCCAGGTGGCCACGGTAGATATCTGCACCATCGAGGCAGCTTAGATAATCTCTACCAACACCCCACACTCTACTCCAAGTCAAAACCCCCAAGTAAGAGGAATAAATCGTCTTATACTCAAAGGAGCAAACATTATCAGCTATTTATTAGACTCTCCTAGATATTTCTATTTAAATATTAACTTAATTATGGTATGTAATCCAATGCTAAATTATTTACAAGAAATGCACAGGGAGCCATAAAAGATTTCCAGCTGATGTAGTAAGATTTTTTTTTTGGCATTTCTTGTAAATAATTAAGCTTATCACAATTAATTTAATATTTAAATAGAAATATCAGGTAGAACGAGAGTCTAATAAATAACTGACAATGTTAGCTCCTTCGAGCATTAAACGAAATATTTGTCTTACTCGGAACAAAGTGGAGAGATTATCTAAGCTGCCTCGGTGGTGCAGAGGTTTAGCACGCCTACCCGGAAAGGAGACCCGGGTTCGATTCCCGGCTGAAAGAAAGACAAATATATTTTATTCTGGGATATAAGTCCCTCTGAATAACAAAGAGGCAGCTGACAGTATAGCTGATTCTAACCTAGTTGCAACATAAATTATAAAAATAAAAAGTACAAATAAACGATAGGCTAATAATATAAAATATTTTGAACAGAACTATGACAATATTTACAACTTATTTTACAAATACAGAAATAAAAGAAAGTAAGGTAAGGTTGTCAAACATATGGAAGGATCTTGGTTGAAAGGTAGGGGTATACATGTTATCGGACATGAGGATTAAATCATGCTGAGAAAGAAATGAGATAGGATGCTGTGAAAAAGATAAAACATTATTTTGTGAGTCAATTATATATATAGGTCCAGCCAAGTGTCAACTGTTTGTAGGTGATGGGTGGGTTCAAAGGGAACAATGAAAAGGTTCTCAAGATACAACTTGTTGGGAGAAAGGGAAAGTGTGGGGCTCACACTCTCACTCAGGTAAATGGGATGGGCATCATTCTCCTCCCAGCCAATATGCTTGGTTGTCAGGTCACTCTTCACTCTTCTCAAGCTGACCTCCTCCCTCACAGATTGCCAAACAAATTTCCTTGATAACCAGTGGTCTAGGAATGATCCTAAGGGATGACCTTTGGCTGGCGATGTCGCTCCATTTTATCAATATCATCTGGAGTGATCATTAGACCTAGCCTATACTCATCACCATACCAGCGGAAGTTATACCAGGTCGCACCGGTACCCCTCGAACTTCAATAGATCTAGAGAGTAGTTTCTGTTGGGCATGATTCAGACTCACCTCCAGTTCTGTCACCCTTGACTTCAATGTCTTGATTTCAAGCACTAGTGCCCTAGTGTGCTAGTGCACACACTATCTTGCTTCATCCCCACCCTTCTTAAATTCAATCAGTTAGTCATGACCCAAGTAGATAATAGCCATTAACAAATTTAGGAAAAAAAAAAAAAAAAAAAGAAGTGTTTATACTTCACTTATATAGTTATTACTTACTTATTGAATTCACCATACAGAACCCAGAAGATGGCGGCGACCATGGACCATAATATTTTTGGGCTCCTTTTTGATCTAAATTAACTGCCCGGACTTTAACCTTATAGACATGCGCAGCATCGGCTTCCTCACAACCAGGAGCAAGAATTTGCAGTAACTCATGTTCTTTTCCATTAAACCCTTGAATGAAAAATTGAAATAATAGAGTATATACATAAACACACACACACACATATACACACACACACACACACACACACACACACACACACACACACACATATATATATTAGAAGGATAGCAGTACATTTGTGCGGTTCTTTTTTCTTGCAGCCACTGTTGTGCCACGGAAAAAAGATATGTCTTCAGCACGTTGCGTGAAANTATAAAAATATATAACTTATATGAAACCAATCAGGAAATTAATGATATATATTCATTATTCAGATTATTTCTAAATAAAAAATGAATGCACTAAACAAGATGTACAGAGCCTCTGAGTCTGCTGGCGGGGCTTACCAGCCAAGCAGGCCTCTTCTAAAGTATTTACCGGTATGGCAGCTATAGACAAATTATGATTTTTAGTTAACTAATTTTAATTTAGTACATGAATGAGAAGCTCAATGCTAATTTTTTGTAATTGATGGGATATAAAAGTGTGTGTGTGTGTGTGCATGTGCATGTATACACAATACATATATTTACATACCTGCCAAAATTCTCCAGAGTCATATTGTGCTTTATATTTCACTTTACTTTTTATTCCCCCAGGAAATTCTTTCAAGGCCAAAGGAAGTGTCCATGATATTGCAAGACTAGAAGGTGTAGCTTCAACATTACTAAGATTTTCAGGTTTGCTTGGCAATACTGAAAACAAAGAGAATAGCTTAAACTTACCTAATAATTTATTTACCTAATAGTTGATCAAGGAAACTAGAAGTGAGTAGTTGTTTCCATTGAAAAGTATCAATCCGACAACTGTGAGAGACTAGGTTTTGACAAGAAGGATGCACTGAAAAGATTATGAGAGGAACCAGGTCATCAACTCAGAAATTCATTTGATGGGCTTGTAATGCATTTTATTTAAATTGTAATCTTTATTTATGTGGATTTTATTTGATGAAATAGTATGTAACTAATGATGCATAATTAATAAATTACTTGTACTACATTCAAAAATTCTAATGTATATTTAGATTTCTGGAAAAAAAAAAAAAAAAAATTTTTTTTACTGTATTCCATAGACCATGGTTGGTGGTAATTCAAGAATTTCCATTTACACTTGTTCCAAAATGCACTTTAGAAAATGAGCAAGGGAATCAGAAGTAAGATTCATTCCCATGCTCTTAGTTCCAACTGACCTACATGCTACTGAATCATTCTCAACATGTCTTAAGTTACTTTCAATATCTTCTAGCCAGATATCATCTCTTCGTGTATCGTCTTAACTTTCACCGAATATTCAACAGTATCTATCAGTCCATTTAATGGACACTGAAGTGGTTTGGAGCGAGTCTTTAGGAGTGGAAGGTATTAAATGATGAGTATGGAAAGTGCGAATGAAATAATATCTAATAATAACATCTACGATTAAAAAAAAACAACTCTGAATTTGAATAAGTTGTTATGAATACGTATATAATATTAATAGATAGGTACCGATGACCTTAGTAATGTACTTACTGCGCGACACAACCCGGGGTGGGCCTTGGCCTCCTAAACAACAATGTCCCTCCATCTGTTTCTATCCCTCGTTTTCTGCCCCACACTGAGACGCCTAGCATCCTCAAGGTCCCGCAACAATCGTCTCCTTGGACAGCCAACTCTTCTTTTGCCAATTATAGAGCCATAGAAAATTTTGTTCGGCATACTATTAGAGGGCATTCATATATGGCCCAACCATTCAAGACAGCATGTTTTTATGAACTTGACCACATTGGTGTCTTTATATAGTGAGAAAAGTTAGGTGTTTGGACGTAGCCTCCATGTATTTGTCTGGGTATCAAGAACTGGACCATAAATCTTTCTTAAAATTTTCCGTTCAAACAATGATAAGTGGTTCTTCATTAAGGAGGTCAAAGTCCATGTCTCTGCTCCATATGTTAGGACTGGCTGAATAGGTTTTATACAACCTTGTTTTAGTTGTTTGGGACAACATTCTACTTTTAAAAAACTTAATATTGGCGAAATATGTCCTATTTGCTGCCATTATTCTTCTCTTCACTTTATTTATTAGTTTATTTTCATCTTTCAATTCTGAGCCTATATATATGAAATTTTAAACTTTTTTGAAGAAATACCCATAGATTTCTAAAGCAGTATAGCTAAGGCCTAAATTAGTGCTCATGTATTTCATTTATATGAAGGCCCATTTTTTTGCTTTCATTATTAAATATACTAAACAACTTTAAGGGATGAAATATTTCAAGTATGTAATGCCAAATTGAAGAGAGTGGCTGAAAGGGCATCGCTTTGTCCCACGTCAGTTGAAATAGGAAACTCAGAACTTATATTACCACTTACAATGCCTTTACCATCACTATCACCAAGTGTCATGATAATCAATCTGATCAATTTATTAGGGATATTAAAGTCTTTTAGAGCTCCAATCAGTTTTGCTCGGTTGAAAGAGAATGAAGTTCAATTTTATATTTCCAAAACTTCTCAAGTAATTGCCTTATTATAAATATTTGGTCTGTTGGACCCATTCCTTGCCAGAAGCCGCACTCTGGTAGTCGGTCATGATGTTTTCAGCAAAGAGGTTTAATTTTTACATTTTAATATTTGACAGAATTTTGTAAGCTACTGCGAAAAGAGAGATTCCTCGGTAATTGTAATTTGCCATTCTTTTTATAGATAGGTTCTTTGAGGGCTTAGTAGAATAGCACCTCAAAATTACCAACAAACAAACAAAACTAGAAAGTTGAGCATTTGAGTCAGCTCTCTCATACCAGAACAGAGCACCGCCTTTTTGTCTTAAGTGGCAAAGCCTTTTTTAGTGCCAGAGCTAACCATACTTTTCATTACCTTTTAACTTTCTTTGGTTGACAAAGAAATAGCCAATATATCCAATTTATTATTTGTTTTGGTTTAGCAATAAGCAGTATTTTAAAATTATTTNATTTAATATTAATTTTAAAATTTTAATTTATAAGGCTAATTATTCAGCTATTAATACTTTAGTTGGTCACTTAATACAAGAATAGGTTGTTATGAATACGTATATAATATTAATATCTTGTTATTTCTCTACAAATGAAGGTCAGAATATAAAAAGTTTAAGTAAAATTATTTATTATTTTAGCAGGAACCTATGGATATATTTCTTGCTATCTATTTTTTTTCTTACCTGAAAGGCTCTGGGGACCTAAACCTTACTGTAGGCTGCACAAACTTATGAGTTTGTTAAATATGTTTAATGAGTGTTTTGGGCAAACCATTATGCTCAAATATATTGAAAAGAAAAAAGAAAATTGTGAAATTCTAAAAAAAATTATACAAACCAACAGCATAGTGATCAATCACATAGCTCCTAGTAATATTTCCAAATATATTTGATCCAGTCAATTTAAAATAGTACTTTTCATATGGCATACGATGTGGAGGAGTAGTTGTAGAATTCCATAGACAGAAATTATGGTCAACATCACTATTACCAGGGCATAAATAAACTATCCTGTAACATTTCATTATTTTTAGAAGAACAATAATCATTGAAATATAAAAGTTCAATAACTGAGCAAAAAGCTATATAATAATACAGAGGTGTATAAAAAAAATACTGTCTTTTAACTACATATTATGTTTGTATATTTGATATAATGTTATATCAAGTATCATTATATTTATGATGTAAAATGCAATTAATTAATAGTCAAAGTATAATACATTGCCATCTACCACTATTAGCCATCTGCTAGCCAATTGCTCGATCCCACCTGATACCATTCCTTGGGTTGGTTGTTAAAAACTCCTGGACAACAATTTCAAACTCTATACAAATTGCAATTTTTTATCCTTGGAGAAAATGGGCCATTAATTGGAATAAATAGTAATCCGTTTGTGCAAAGTCAAAACTATCTGATATAAGTGCTTCATCCATCCATAGGAATTAGAGCCCAAGGAGTTCTTTGTTTTATGAAGAAGTTTTATGTAGATTAAGAGGAAATGCGAGGACGAGCAATTTTTGTCAGAAGAAACTCCTTACCGGGTGATCAAAGTAATATAATGCTGAGACAACTTTGGATACAAGCTTTTAAGTTGTTCATAGTGTTCAGAATTCATAAACATCTATTAGAAACAAATACGTGATAAATAACACCTTCAAAATTCCAAAAAAAAAAAGCAAAGCAAGGATTTTTTTTTGCCCCTTACAGCCACCAGAAAAATAGTTTTACCATGATCTAGCCATTGTTAACGAGTATGAATATTTCACTAGTAAACCCACTTTTCATCACATATGATAATCTTCTGGTAAAATGTCATAGCAGAAAGGTTTTTCACAATGTTTTTAACCACTCAGTTAATTAATTTAACATAATTGTTGAAAAATAAGTTTCTGAGGTACCAGGTTTTAAATAACAAGATTTTTGTAGGACACTGTCATGTTTCTTCTTTGAAACAAATAACTAACTGGGCAATTTTAGAAGAAGTCTGCGGAATTTAACAAGCTTAGAAATTGCTCTAAAGGGATTATTGAGAATCGGTAAGTATTAAATAGGATTAAAACATTCCAGTCTTTAGAAATCTTGAATTTGATAAAACGGTCATTTTTTTTTAATACACTCTTAATTTGTGTTAAATAATTGCAGACTATTATGTAAATACAGAATAATATATAAAATATAATATTTACCTGGCTTTCTGTTTTAAAGTAAAACTCAAGCGATAAGTGGTTCGGATGGGATTATTCTCAGGAATCCATGAGCAATTGAGACTTTCCCAGTTAAATGACACACATGTGAAATTATGAACTGGTTTAGGCTGGGCTGAAAATAATTTTTTTTATATTAAATTTTTTGTAGGAGAAATTATTTTCAATAATACANTATCCCACATACCCCCAGCACTCTGGATACCTGGTGCACAATTTGAACTATGGGCAGTGTAAGCACCTACTGACAGGAAGGAACTCAGGAATAACAGAAACTGGTAATGGTTGTTGAGGGCCTCCATGCCACTTAGCCCTAACAGCCACTAAACAGCAACAACTGTAACAAAATTAAGAATTAATTAAAAATGTTTGTAAGCAGTAACTTTTTAAAAACTATAACAATTAGTATTTAATCAATTTTTCAATAATTAAAAATAATTTTAACCCATAAAAAGCATAATGTTATCTATTGATTTTTAGGATCACAGATTTAACATTTGAATTTGCAAATAATATATTTCATAATATAAAAAACTTTTGTGTTAAAATTTCAAATTGCAATTAAAGAAGTAACAAATATAGAATTGTTGTCTTGCTTATACTTAAAATAACAATGTATTGTACTTTATAAATTAGAATACAAATTCTAAAAATGTAAGACAAGTGGTAAAATGAATGATGCCCTTAGTCAATATTTAGTTATAAAGAGGAGTACAATAAGCTTAAAATAAATTTAAAAACATATTTTACACAATAAAGATATCTAGTTATTTTATAAAATCATAATGAAAACAACATTTCAAAAAACAGAGGAGAATTTTCAATAAAACAAAATACAGTGATTGATTTCTAACATTCATGATTATAATCTCAAGATAACCTTTACATTGACCCCTTGTTTTTAATTTTTCAAGTTATAAACCTTTATAAACATGATAAATGACCACAAAACACTAAATGAACAATTATTATGCATTTTATTCTTCTTACAATGAGACTAAAAGTGAGTGCATATGTCTATGTCTATATACACTCATATGTGTGTGTGTGTACAAAAAAATATAAAATCTCTTAATGAGAAGTACTTCATTGAAAAAAATATAAAATAAAATAAGATTCTTAACATTTAACTTTTGAATAAATCAGTTAAAAGTGAGGGTATCTTTTCATTAAACAAAGAAACTTCTTGAATACTCTTTACAGGGGTTATAGTAATCTTAGTCCACCAGTAAGTAACATAAAATAATTTTAAAACAGAATGGGCTGAAAATAATTTTTTTTATATTAAATTTTTTGTAGGAGAAATTATTTTCAATAATACAGTTTACACATTCAAACCAACATAACTTTATATTGCCAAAAAAGTTTGGAGTACTGTAGCATAGTAGAGCCTATTGAATAGTAGATGTTTCATTAAATCAAAAAAGAAGACTTGTAATAGAATTGTTTCATAGTATAGAAACTTCTTTTTATTCCTTTTATGGATGGCATTGCTACTTTTGTCAATATAGACAAACAGCGTATAGCAAAATTGTTAGAAGACAAAGGGGTATAATGGAATTGTTTAAAGTTGTGTTACTTTGCTATGTAGCAATACTATTCACATTCTTCACTGTAAAAAAGAAAAAAAAAGGAGTACCACAGTCGGTTTCTTTATCTTTATTTCCTACTACATTGTTTAATCAGCTTATTTATACATGTATAAATAATAATATGACAAATAGTCTCCTAAATGACGAACAAGGAGCAGTCATTCTCATTGGATATGCTGATGACAGCCATAAAAACACCACCTGTCATAATTATTAACCTAAATACCAAAGACTAATTAGGAAATGTCTGAGTAATTAATTTTGCTGAGGGCACAGCTATCATTATAAAGATAGCAAAAAAGTAAATTCTTTTACTCAATAGAGGAGAGTGCATTACTACCGTGGGTGAGAAAAAAAAAAATTGTATATCAGGGTTACAGATTCTCTGGCAAACTGAAAGTGCAGGGTCAATAATAAAGAAGTTCAATGGAAATTTATGAAGCTCATGAAATATACTGAAAACAAAATTAAAATTATGAACAGCAAAATTATGAATATTTATGACACTTATTTATGCATTCCTAAGTGTAGCTGTTTCCAAACTAAAGCCTTTACTACTCAAGGGAATAGACATGATCTCACATTGAAGTTGACCCACGGAGAGAGATAAGCCTGGGTGAACATTCTCTTCTTTATACGAGAAATGCAAGGGAATAAAATACATAATCTTACTATCTCAGCCGGAACTCGAACCCGGAACTCCTACTTGACGGGCTGGCACTTTTTTTTATTCTATTCCCTTGAATTTATAGTATAAAATTAATGTGGGATTAAATACCACAACAAATACAATATTTATTTTCTTCTTTATTGTGTCTTGATTTCCATTTGTAATGAAATAGTCAATAGCGGTACCATCACCCTTCACTATCCTTGTAGGTACTATCAGTAAAATTTGTACAACAGTTATGTTCTATTATGTGAGAAAGTAATTTTTTTCAATTCATTTTCTTGAAAGATGATATTTAATTGAAGTGTTACCAAAATATCTGTTCAAATAAGTTTCTATTTCATTTTATGCATACTCTATATAAGTTTTAAGAAAATCAAATCAAATTTTAATAGTCATTTTCTGTTGCCTAATCCGACAGAAAATAAATATTAAAATGATTTATCTAAAATTTTGCAATGATAATCTTGAATGTTAAGGCAAAGTATTATTATCATAGTAGTAGGAGCAAATTTCATAATTTTCTACAAGACATAACAGAGAATATATAAAACAGTATACACAAGATTCTTTTAGATTTGCATGACAGTAAGGTGTTACACTAAAAGAAGATAATATTATCAGTATTCATTAACCATTTATTACTGATTACAGATATTATAGTTTAAGTATCATTTTAAATACTGTTATTCATAAAATTTCCACTAATTTCAATTACTAATTGTAATTGAAGAAATTTCCTTTAATAAATACTTCTTTTTGAAAGCTTTAATTATATTTTAATGCTTAGATATTATAGCAGATAATCAATATTGACCTTAAGTTATTATATCTAAAAATTAGTACATTACAAGGTCAGTAATGAATTGATAACTTTATGGCACAATTCTAGCATATTGCCAAGTTTTTATTCAAGATGAACTGATACAAACAGCTTATTATTGCCATTCATCCTTTGTTATTATGTGAATATAGAAGCCTCAGTTCCTCATTTTTACAGATATTATTGTGATTTTGGATTTGATTAAATTTAATAAAAATATAAATATAAATTGGAAGAAAATTCAATTTATAATATTGATAACTTTATATTAAATAGTAAATTTGCATAAACAATGTACATAATTAATACTTGTAAAAAGTATTTAGTAATTGCATGTTTTTAATGTAATAATTTATAATTATTTTATACTATTAACCAGTATGAAAGTTAGCAGAAAGAATATAATGTTTTACATATTAATTTGATTAGAAGCTAATTTTCTATTTGGCTCACTAAAACATAAAGATTGAGTACAGAGATATTAATTCCACATGTCTTGTAATAAAGTAAACAAAATTTTAGATAAAATAAAATAAAGTAAAACTAGAGAACCAAAATATTTTGATATACATTACTAAACTTAAAATAAACTTACTTCCAACATAAACATAATTAAGACAAACTCCTTGCTCTCCATTTTTTACCCGTAGTTTACAAGAAACCAATGTCATATTAATTGGAGGTTTCTTAACAAAAAGACGAAGAGTCGTCTCATTTACAATTGTTACATATTCTTTAGAATACACTTCCTCGTTAGAATAAAAAACTAATGAAGATGCATTGGAATTTGTAACTGTAGGATCAAGTACACAAAAAATTTCAAGAGGATTTCCATATTCAATTTTTATATCTCCTTTGGGAACAGTCACTGCAACAAATAAAAAAAACTTATTACACAGGCCCACAAGGGTGAATTTTTTTTTTTTT